>JAPFBL010000699.1:45000-131091 GCA_026182355.1 Hermatobates lingyangjiaoensis
GCAGAACTTTTCATCACCTACCAGCAACCCATCAATAGCAGCAATAACATTCAACTGAAGAAAAAACATGAACATAAGAAACCGAAGAGAACAATATACAAAACCTACAACTTGAAGATGTTTCTACGAGAAGAAGTTGGATTCCAGTGTCAACATCTCTTAATAATCAAGAGGGACTGTGCAACCTCTACCCCTGTTGGCATGAAGATGAAGGCGGCTTTTCGCAGTAAACAACCGAGAGTATCATTTAAATATCCAGCAATATCCGTAACAGAAAATAGTAAACAACAACAACATCCAACCACCACAAAAATCAAAAATAGAAAGGGAACAGGAGTTCACTGTAAAGTGAGGCTAATGTTTTCTGCCAAACATCATTTAACACAGAGGGACTGTGCAACCTCTATACCTATTGGCAGAACGCAAAGGCTTTTTGCTGAGCAGCGGGCAACTGGGACCTTACGCTTGGACCTGTAACTCTACTCCCATTGGTCAACATCGCATCGAATCATATTCCTTTCCCCGGACAACCCATAGAAAACTATATATATATATATATATATATATATATATTATTATTATTAAAGTAGACGGCAGCTTCCGCATTCACGACTTTTTTGCTGGTGTTTTCTATTTTTCTAACTAGTTTTCTTTGGTAGGGAGTGATTTCGTGAAAACTTGTTAGAAAACTAGAAAACACCAGCAAAAGGATCGTGAATGCGGAAGCTGCCGTCTACTTTAAGAAAATATGTTTACAAGAGAATCTGCTGCCAATATACACTAATATATATATATATTATATATATATATATATATATATATATAAGAGTATTGTATCTAATATATATTTGTTTGTTGTGGTTGTTTAATTCATATGTTATATCAAAAATTATTGTTGATTATTAATTTATATATATATATTTTATTAAAGTAGATGGCAGCTTCCGCATTTACGACCTTTTTGCTCGTGTATTCTAGTTTTTGATTCTATGTTTACAAGAAAATCTGCTGCCAATATACATGTTTACAATAGAATCTGCTGCCAATATACACTAATATATATATATATACTCGTATATATATATATATTTCATTAAAGTACACAGCAGCCTCTGCGTTAACGACTTTTAAGCTGGTCTGCTCGAATTTACGAACAACCTAAATTGGAGCAGACCAGCTTAAAAGTCGTTAACGCAGAGGCTATTGGGTACTTTAATGAAACATGTTTACGTGAGGATTTGCTGCCATCATACACAAATATATATATATATATATATATATATATATATATATATATAAACAACAATAAATTATCGACCGTAGGACAGATGTATAACTAAAAAAAGATAAATCGAGATGCGGTTAATTTCTTTCACTTGCAATCAAAGTCATTGCCGACGAATAGTTTAAACTCCCATATTGTTTTAGTATGTAGTTTGTAATAGTTTGTTCATTTTCAAATATTCCTACGTTTGCATTTGAAAAAGATCAGATTGAAAAAAAGAAAGATTAATATCTTTCAATTGTAACAAGCGGTGTTTATCAGAGTAAAAGAAAAAACTACTAAAACACAAGATGCAGACACATCATGGTGAGGGGTTGAAAACAGTGGGAGGGAAGAGTGGTATTTTAAAAGGGTGTAAAGTGCAGGAAAAGACAATATTCCTTGGCGGGGTGGTGGGGGAGGAGGATGTTTGGGTAAACAAAGGAGTGTAGGAAGATAAAGTAAAAAGCTATCCACTAGCTGTCAACTCTTATAAATAATCACTTCAAAAATTGAAAGACAATCCAAACTGGACACAATAACAGTTCAAAAATTGAAGATAAGGTAGCAGAGAAAGTAAAAGAAACACACTTACAGACTCAAATTTTCGGACAAATTCATCTTCAGGAGGAATGAGAAAGGGAGACCAAGCACGTTTGTACTAAATACGTTGTGTTGTTGAGTCGTTGCGTCTACAACGTGCTTGGTCTCCCTTTTTCTCTTTCCTCCTGAAGACGAATTGTCCGAAAATTTGAGTCTGTAAGTGTGTTTCTTTTACTTTCTCTGCTACCTATCTTCAATTTTGAACTTAAATAAAATCGTTAATTTATACTCGATAATAATTGAAATTAAATCCAAAAAAAAAATAAACTATTCAAACTATATTCAATGAAATAATGCTTAAGAAATACATAATGACTTGCAAAAGTTTTTATAATATTTGCAATCTGATATATAGATCATTTTTTTGGGTTATATTACGGCTGAACTATTAAATCTAGCATTTCACATTATGTTTTCTCTTGCATAACAAATTAAAAATAACCCGAATGAAGTAATTTTATAGTTTTTTATTAATATTTTTAATACTTTCGTTATTTTTTGTATAAAATGTTAAAGTAATATGTAAATACATTTGCTATAGTCATAATTGATTAAATATAGCTAAAGTTTTGACGCAAACTATCTCACGCTTCAGTTAAAATCTCAGAGGTTATTGATTACGCATTAGGTTACATAACATACATTTCATTCCATTTAATGAATAGATTAATAATGTATTCCAGTCATTGTTATATATTTTAATTCTTAGTTGTAGTTACTTGTCTGATTATTCTGAGATAAAATAGATAAACCAACAAAAGTCTCCACTTAAATGAAGTTTTATTCAACGCGTTTCGAACACTCTATGTTCATCATCAGGAAAACACCAAGGAAGTGGTACTGACGGGTAGGTCAAGTTGTTTTCACTTGACCAACCCGTCAGTACTACTTCCTTGGTGTTTTCCTGATGATGAACACAAAGTGTTCGAAACGCTTTGAATAAACTTCATTTGTGTGGAGACTTTTGTTGGTTTATCCATTTTACCTCAGAATGAGTAAATACCACACAATTACGGATTGCACAACTAATGATTGTCTGATTATATTATTGTTAATTTAATTTTTTTTTTACACTGTACATAGCTCTGCTTATGTTAAGAAGTATGATTCGGACACTATTTCGTATTGGATTCTTATATTTGCTAATAAATACAACTAAAATATTATTAGCGAGTATTAAGAATTTGAATTATTCTTCACTTATTAAAATAATGGAAAAAATGAATTTTTTTTCTTTTCTAAAAATACCAAACAATTTTTTTTAAATGTTTTATTATTAAAAAAATAAATTTGATCTAAATTTGTAAAACAATCGAATTTTTTGTTATGTTTATTTTATCATTGATTGAAAATAAACTATTTTTTATAGAATAATAATATTTTGAATTTTAAAGAAAGTATGAAAATAAAATAAGTGAAGAAAAAGGATAAATGAAATAAAAAAAAACACGAAACAAAAAATATTTTATAAATATTCGAATATTTACCTTTAGTGGGAAAAGTCCTTGAAAACTTTTTGTAGAACATATGTTGTAATGGAATGTTTTTAGGCTACGAAATTTGTTTACCATCGCTTTTCAAGGATAACATTTGATCACGTTTCTGAATTCTGATAACACCGTTTGGACGTTATCTTCCTTCCCAGGTTATTAAATCAAAGCCTTTAAATCCTTTGAAATAGTTTATTTTCAATTATAATTTGTGTTAATACTTTTTTTTATTATTATTTTTATAAAAATGACTTATTATTTATTTATTTATTATTATAACCGGAAACACATGAATCATTAATGAAAAACATACAAACAAACTCTAGTAATCAAGTTACTAAGGTTTGTTTGATTGTGAGTGTTTGTATATATATATATACTTTTTTTGTTGGAAATACGATCCAAAACGGACAAATATAGTTCAATATAAACAAAGAAACATAGAGAAATCAAAAGAACACACTTATAGTCTCTAATTTTCGGTTTGAACCGTCTTCAGGAGAGATAAGAGAGAGAAACCAAGCGCACTGGTTCAGAGACGGTTGGAGACCAACAGTGTTTCTGTGAACGGGCGCGCATGCGGCAACACTGTTGGTCTCCAACCGTCTCTGAACCAGTCCGCTTGGTTTCCCTCTCTTATCTCTCCTGAAGACGGTTCAAACCGAAAATTAGAGACTGTAAGTGTGTTCTTTTGATTTCTCTGTGTTTCTTTGTTTATATTGAACTATATATATATATATATATATATATATATATATATATAATATGCTGAACTCTCAAATTAGTGACATGTTCGTCATCCCGAGTTCTAGAAACTTCGAACCTAGAATAAAATTTGTTCGGAACTCTCCCATGTTGTGACCTGTCGAAGGCGAGAAGTGCTCTGGGGTGATTCAACTGTGTAACGCATGGGTGCGCGCATGTAGCGCTGCTTTGACAGTTAAAGCTGCCACTATTTGAACTGCGCTAATTTATTTTGTTGTTACTTTTTGGTTTATGTTTTAATTGTTTCGTTTTATTGTTTACTGTTTACCTGATGATGGCCATTGTGACCGAAAGCTTGTTTCCCTTTAGTTTTTTAACCCAGTTTGTGTTTGTCTAGTGTCAAATATAGTTTGTTTCATTAGTTTTCTTCAAGATTGTTTTCCTATTCTTGTTATGGAATTAGGTAGATTAATTTTTGAGCTACCAGTGAATTACAAGAAAATAATAAGGCACATAGAACATCTTTCTAAGAAGATTATTAATGCTGAAGCCGCTGTGCTTTTTAACAACACTTGTTTAGAAGAAGACTTGCTGCCAGTATACACCAATATATATATATATATATATTTGATCAAACCACAATAAGAAATGGGAAAACAAGACTAAGATCTTTCAACCGTAACAAGCGGTCTTCGTCAGAGTCAAAAACCCAAACCAATGTTTATATATATATATATATATGATCAAACCACAATAAGAAATGGGAAAACAAGACTAAGATCTTTCAACCGTAACAAGCGGTCTTCGTCAGAATCAAAAACCCAACTGAGGGTTTTGACTCTAGTACAATGAAGCATTATCTCTTAAGATTAATGCCAGGTGCACTGCGCGCATTGAGCAACCAAATATGGGCTTCTTCGGAGGCTCGGAGAGTGAGGTTTTTGCAGTCAGAGGGGATTTGTCGCAGAATCTGTAACCTGTAGCACTCATTAAAGGGAAGTCCCTGACTATTAGTATGTATGGCGATGGTACGATGGGAATGGTTCAGAGGAAAGGGAAGATGAAGTCACAGAGCTTCAGTCAACAACAATTCCCATCTTCCCATCGCCATACATACTAATAGTCAGGGACTTCCCTTTTAATGAGTGCTACAGGTTACAGATTCTACGACAAGTCCTCTCTGACTGCAAAGACCTCACTCTCCAAGCCTCCGAAGAAGCTCATATTTGTTTGCTCAATGTGCGCAGTGCACCTGGCCTTAATCTTAAGAGATAATGCTTCATTGTACTAGTTTTTCTGCCTTCATCTTATATATTTTTCATTTATTTAATTTCTTGTAAGATTTGTTCTATATTTTTTATTAAAGATTAGTTCATAATTTTTAATTTTTATTTATTTAAGTATTATTTCTTCTGCTCATCCCTCAGTTTTTATTTTTTATTATTTTATTTGTTTTTTTGTTTACTATTTTTTTTCATATTCCTATTTTAATCAAAATTGATTCTTGTCTCTGTGACCGGGCGCGTATATGGCAACACTGTTGGTCTCCAACCGTCTCTGTACCAGTGCGCTTGGTTTCCCTCTCTTATCTCTCCTGAAGACGGTCCAACCGAAAATTAGAGACTGTAAGTTAGTGTTTTCAATTTCTCTATGTTTCTTTATGTACATTGAACTATATATATATATATATATATATATATATTATATATATAGTTTCGCGCTCCGTTCTTCGACGTGGGGAGATCTCTCTCACTTCGTCCTCTCTTCTAGTCTACTCTGCTGATGACGAACAACAGTTCGAAATATTGAATTCTGTAAGTTTTTCTTGTATTCTCTTTTCTGTGTCGTGCTTTGTGTAATTTAAAGTTATATATATATATGTTGAGTAGCAGTTTGCTTCTCAACGCGAGTACTTCACACTTTTTCCCGATGACGACGAATATCGAAATATCGAAGTGACTTCTGTAGTGACTTTCTGTGTTCTTTCTTATGTGTTAGAGGTGGTCCACCCACGAGTTCCACCTTAGGCACATCACTCAGGGATGTCTTCGTTTCATAAGCAGGTAGTTGGGTTTCTCGTAACATAAATGATAACTACGTTAAAAAAAAACATCGACCTATTCCTCTTTATCATGATATGGCCGAAAGGCTCAGAACCATGATAAAATCAAAACAAGCCTAAGTGTCAGCGCTAAAATAGAAAAAAACATACTTAAAAAACAAAGTTCAGCCGACAATAACTAATTAGCTTGTACTACTGCAAAAATTAAAAAAAAATATAGATTGCAAAATCAATTTGAAATGTAAACAGCTGACTGAAGCAAATGTGTTGAAAGTAGAATCAAATAAAAAAAAAATTAAATAAAAACTGGCAATATTTCACAGTTGTAAAACTAGGAGCAGTATAGATTTAACCTTTTCGTCTCTTCGCGTTAGCTCATTGGTATTGAAATTATACAAACAAACTACATGAAGAAGAAAGTTTATCAGATCATTCAGCTTTTAATGTTATAAAACAATAAAAAAAAAATATAAATTGCAAAACTGGTTTGAAATGTAAACGATAAAAAAGTAGAAAAAGCTAATTGGTGCAAGTTTGTTGATGCATTTAAAGGGAGAAACTCATTGAAAAAAATGTTAAATACAAAGATTTTACTAGATACAACAACATTGCTATTATATGATTTCTAATCGATCAGATAACTTTGTTATATATATGGGGTATATTGCATAATTGACTTACCTTTATATGAATTAAAGTTGAACGTTAAAAAGATTTCACATAAACACATGAAATAACAATCAATGATCAAATCACAATATGACGTGGGAAAGACACAAGTTCTTACTCTTGTGGTTTGATCATTGAATTAAAGTTTAACGATAAAAATATTTCACAAAAACACGAGAAATAACAATCAATGATCAAACCACAATATGACATGGAAAAGACACAAGTTCTTACTCTTGTGGTTTGATCATTGAATTAAAGTTTAACGACAAAAATATTTCACAAAAACACGTGAAATAACAATCAATGATCAAACCACAATATGACATGGGAAAGACACAAGTTCTTAGTCTTGTGGTTTGATCATTGAATTAAAGTTTAATGATAAAAAGATTTCACATAAACAAGTGAAATAACAATCAATGATCAAACCACAATATGACATGGGAAAGACACAAGTTCTTACTCTTGTGGTTTGATCATTGAATTAAAGTTTAACGATAAAAATATTTCACAAAAACACGTGAAATAACAATCAATGATCAAACCACAATATGACATGGAAAAGACACAAGTTCTTACTCTTGTGGTTTGATCATTGAATTAAAGTTTAACGACAAAAATATTTCACAAAAACACGTGAAATAACAATCAATGATCAAATCACAATATGACATGGGAAAGACAGAAGTTCTTACTCTTGTGGTTTGATCATTGAATTAAAGTTTAACGACAAAAATATTTCACAAAAACACGTGAAATAACAATCAATGATCAAATCACAATATGACATGGGAAAGACAGAAGTTCTTAGTCTTGTTTTCTCATTTCATATTGTGGTTTGATTATTGAATTAAAGTTTAGTAAAGCTATTCAGAAAGCTGTAAGAAACGAATCCCAGTACTATTAGACAGGGGTATTATTGAGAAAAAAAAGAAGAGAAGATATGTTAGTAGAAAAATACAAAAATACAAAAAATACAAAAATTATCAGAAAATGATAAAAATACAAGTCAATTATAATAAGAATCAAGAAAATAATATCTTTTGAAAGTAAGAAACAATATAGAGGAAAAAATAATTTAAAAAATTCAAAACTGATTTGCGAAAGTAAACTATTGAAATTTCATAGATGGAAAAAATTCGTGGAAAACCATCTATAGACTGACTTGAGTAGAAATTAAAAAGTTTATTGTTTGGGAAGAATTATGCATGATGGGAAAGTTACTTAATTTTTCTTTGTAATTGTGCTGAATCATTCATTAAAGTCCCTTGATTATTTTATAATAATACTTTCATTCATCTCATATCTGTCATAAACTTAATAAGTACAGTTTAATCACTGGATAACTTAGAGATTTATTTTGTATTTGATATATTGCATATCTATGGTTTAAGTTTTTGTTCAATGACAGAATGATAAGGAATGTAAGCAATACTGTATCAAAAGACGAGCAAACAAACAAACAAACTTTTGTGTTTGACATATTGCATATCTTTTGTTTAAGTTTTGTTCAATAAAAGAATGATAAGCAATGCAAGCAATGCTGTATCAAAAGACGAGCAAACAAACAAACAAACTTTTTTATTTGGCATATTGCATATCTTTTGTTTAAGTTTTGTTCAATGACAGAATGATAAGCAATGCAAGCAATGCTGTATCAAAAGACGAGCAATCAAACAAACAAACTTTTGTGTTTGACATATTGCATATGTTTTGTTTAAGTTTTGTTCAATAAAAGAATGATAAGCAATGCAAGCAATGCTGTATCAAAAGACGAGCAATCAAACAAACAAACTTTTGTGTTTGACATATTGCATATGTTTTGTTTAAGTTTTGTTCAATGACAGAATGATAAGCAATGCAAGCAATGCTGTATCAAAAGACGAGCAATCAAACAAACAAACTTTTGTGTTTGACATATTGCATATGTTTTGTTTAAGTTTTGTTCAATAAAAGAATGATAAGCAATGCAAGCAATGCTGTATCAAAAGACGAGCAATCAAACAAACAAACTTTTGTGTTTGACATATTGCATATGTTTTGTTTAAGTTTTGTTCAATAAAAGAATGATAAGCAATGCAAGCAATGCTGTATCAAAAGACGAGCAATCAAACAAACAAACTTTTGTGTTTGACATATTGCATATGTTTTGTTTAAGTTTTGTTCAATAAAAGAATGATAAGCAATGCAAGCAATGCTGTATCAAAAGACGAGCAAACAAACAAACAAACAAACTTTTGTATTTGACATATTGCATATGTTTTGTTTAAGTTTTGTTCAATGAAAGAATGATAAGCAATGTAAGCAATACTGTATCAAAAGACGAGCAAAAACAAACAAACAAACTTTTGTATTTGACATATTCCATATGTTTTGTTTAAGTTTTGTTCAATGACAGAATGATAAGCAATGCAAGCAATGCTGTATCAAAAGACGAGAAAAACAAACAAACTTTTGTATTTGACATATTGCATATGTTTTGTTTAAGTTTTGTTCAATGACAGAATGATAAGCAATGTAAGCAATACTGTATCAAAAGACGAGGAAACAAACAAACAAACTTTTGTATTTGACATATTCCATATGTTTTGTTTAAGTTTTGTTCAATGAAAGAATGATAAGCAATGCAAGCAATGCTGTATCAAAAGACGAGCAAACAAACAAACAAACAAACTTTTGTATTTGACATATTGCATATGTTTTGTTTAAGTTTTGTTCAATGAAAGAATGATAAGCAATGCAAGCAATGCTGTATCAAAAGACGAGCAAACAAACAAACAAACTTTTGTGTTTGACATATTGCATATGTTTTGTTTAAGTTTTGTTCAATGAAAGAATGATAAGCAATGCAAGCAATACTGTATCAAAAGACGAGCAAACAAACAAACAAACTTTTGTATTTGACATATTCCATATGTTTTGTTTAAGTTTTGTTAAATGACAGAATGATAAGCAATGGAAGGAATGCTGTATCAAAAGACGAGCAAACAAACAAACAAACTTTTGTTTTTGACATATTGCATATGTTTTGTTTAAGTTTTGTTCAATGAAAGAATGATAAGCAATGCAAGCAATGCTGTATCAAAAGACGAGCAAACAAACTTCTGTATTTGACATATTCCATATGTTTTGTTTAAGTTTTGTTCAATGACAGAATTATAAGCAATGTAAGCAATGCTGTATCAAAAGACGAGCAAACAAACAAACAAACAAACTTTTGTATTTGACATATTGCATATCTTTTGTTTAAGTTTTGTTCAATGAAAGAATGATAAGCAATGTAAGCAATGCTGTATCAAAAGACGAGCAAACAAACAAACTTTTGTATTTGACATATTCCATATGTTTTGTTTAAGTTTTGTTCAATGAAAGAATGATAAGCAATGTAAGCAATACTGTATCAAAAGACGAGCAAACAAACAAACAAACTTTTGTATTTGACATATTCCATATGTTTTGTTTAAGTTTTGTTCAATGAAAGAATGATAAGCAATGCAAGCAATGCTGTATCAAAAGACGAGGAAACAAACAAACTTTTGTTTTTGACATATTGCATATGTTTTGTTTAAGTTTTGTTCAATGAAAGAATGATAAGCAATGCAAGCAATACTGTATCAAAAGACGAGCAAAACAAACGTCTGGTGATCAAATTGTAAAAAGCGAAGGCAGAGTGTTTGAGGAGATTCGAATGTTTTTAGTCCTTGATAACTTGAAGGACGAGGTCGGTGACGCCAGTGCCAAGGATTTGGTTACATAGGAGGGCAGAGACGCCAAACTTAACAAACATTCCAGACATGTTATGTCATGCTAATGATATCAATAAGAACTATAGCTTGACTCTTCTATCATCTGATATAATACAGTTTGAACGTATAATAATCATGTAATTACCAACAGATAATTACTAACACACACACACACACACACACACACACACACACACACACACGCACACACACACACACGCACACACACACACACGCACACACACACACTCACTCACAGAAACACATGCACACACATACGCATACACACACACACACACACACACAGTCAGTACTTTACACATACTATTCTTAAATTTCATATGTATATATGATTGTTATTTTATATGCATATATACGTTTATATATTATATATATATATATTGATAAAAATATCACCATAAAATAGAAACAAAATTAAAGGACTTTCTGTCTTCTTTCCTATACGTTAAAGTTTTTATTGTCCACACGGACCTTTCATTTTATTCAAAGTATATATATATATATATATATATATATATATATATATATATATATATATATATTGAGACAATAGATTCGTCACTTTAACAGCTTCTGATGAAGCTCATTTATGGATCCCAAGACCTCGTTCACATCCAGGTATAACCTAAACCATTAACTAATATTCAAGGGTGTTGTTTTTTTTAATTTACTTAATTCTCAATTAAAAATCATGTTGTAATTTTTTTTTCATTATTAATTTATCAATCTTCCGTTCAAGTAAATTTCATATTGATGTATATTCCTTATTACTATTTACTTATTATTATTTTTTCCCTATTGTTATTCTTCTTCAAATATTTTTATTTCTATTACTTTTCTTGTTTCAGTTGTGGCCAACCTGTACATATTCAGTGAAGCTGTTCAGTTGGCTTTCGTCTTCTCGTCTCTCAACTTCCTTCCTGATAGCGAAAGCCGATAAAAAGGTGGAAATATCCAATGTGAGTATCTGTTTTCATTTGTGTTTTTTATTTTTCTCACTATATATGTATATATATATAGTTTAATATAGACAAAGAAATCAAAAGAACACACTTACAGTCTCTAATTTTCGGTTTAAACCGTCTTCAGGAGAGATAAGAGAGGGAAACCAAGCGCACTGGTTCAGAGACGGTTGCAGACCATGAAAATGGTCTTATGGAACCGTTGAAGACGGTTCAAACCGAAAATTAGAGACTGTAAGTGTTTTCTTTTAATTTCTATATGTTTGTTTTGTCTATATTGAATTATATTTGTCCGTTTTGGATCGTATTTCCAACGAAAAAGTATATATATATATATATATATATATATATATATATATATATATTGTTGAAATGTACCGCAGCTTCGGCATTAACGACTTTCAAACTAAGCTGTTCCAGTCTCCTGACAGTCTTATGAATATAAGATGGTAATTACCAAATGAGTTGTCCAAAGGACATTGAGACACTTTTTTGAAACACTTCAAAACAGTGAAACAATTTAAACAACTTTGAAATAAACTAAAGAATATAAATAAAAGTTAGCAGGTCCAAACAAGTAACTAAATAGAAAACAGTTTTTCGTCCTGTCGTAGTCCAATCAATTAAGCACCCGTATTCTTCTTGTAACTGCTTTCAAAAATTGTCATGCTTGGTATTATGCCCATATCGCATGTCTGGCCATTAATTGAGGGATTTAAATCTTTGATATATAAAGCTTCTAAAATTTATTTTAGACGATTTCAACAAAATATGCCTCCAAGAAGATTTCCTGCCAACCTATACTAATATATATATATATATATATATAGTTCACACAGGAAAGAGAAAACAAAAATAAAAACACACACAAAAGACTCACAACGATATTTCGACAGTCGTCGTCATCGGGTAGAAGTAGTCCCTTTGAGTAGCTGAAGCTAACTGAGTGGTAGGCCAAATGCAACGAACACGCGCGCACTCTGACGGCCGCCCTAGGTAAGCTACTAACTACAGAGAGAATAATAACTAAAAAGAACAAATCAAAGCAAATAAAAATAACAGAAGGAGAAGAATAGTAAATGAAGCAATAAACAATTTAAAAATAATAAATAAAAAAAAATAAAGATTAAAAAAATAATAAATAAATAAATGATTTAAAAAAAAATAAGTAAAAAATTAAATTAAATTAACGGTACAAGTTAAGGCCAGGAGGAGAGCGAGCTTTGAGAAGACAGATAATTGCCTCCTCTGAAGCTCTTAAAGTAACCCGAGAAGACTGAACAGGGATATGATTAAGGACTTGGACCCGGAAGCAGTGATTAAAATCCAGTCCATGGGAATTAGAGTGGATAGCAATAGGAAGGTTTTTGCGTTGACCAACGGAAGCCCTGTGACCATTCATACGTAAGTTGAGCTGCGTAGAGGCCATACCAACGTAGAATGCATCACACTGGGTGCAGTCCAAACGGTAAACGCAATTAACCGAGGTGCATGAGGTGTGGGGAGGACAAGGGTAGTTAATGTTGCTATGGGGGGAAGTAAAAAAGGGATTAGGGTTTATGATGAGACAGGTTTGGAATCTGCTCCGTCCGCACTCCACCATTCCCCTCCCAAGTGCAGGGTTCAAGGGAGAGTGATGGGAGAAAATGCCTCTGAGGTTCGGTGGTTTGCGATATGATAAGGAGGGGGCTTCAGGAAAAATAGACGAGGTAGAAGGAGAAGAGGAGAGCAATGGGAAAAACTCCTTAATAACCGAGCCAATCCTATGAGCACCAGGGAAAAAAGTGGATATCAGGAAAACACTATCAGTGTGGTCTTTTCTCGGTACGTGCCGGTGAACTATTTCAGCCTATATATATATATATATATATATATATATATATATATATATATATATATATAAACCACCTTAGGAATTGAATGCGAGAGATTTAAATTATACATAAAACTCTATAATAAACAGAGTGATATATATATATATATAAACTAGAATTTTCAAAAGAACACATAGAAAATAAATCAGTGAACTCACTACTATATTTCGATGTTCTCGTCGAGGTATATATAATATATATATATATATATATATATATATAATAAATTCAATTACACAGAAAGACACAGATATAACTCACATCGATATTTCGACCATCATCGTCATCAGGAGGTGTGAAGAGCGAAGAGTCCCCCTCAGGAATATAGGGCGGTGAGTCACCTGCGGGACTCTTTGCTCTTCACACCTCCTGATGACGACGATGGTCGAAATATTGATGTTAGTTATGTGTGTGTCTTTCTGTGTGTTTCCTTCGTTTTGAATTCATTTTATTTAAAAAAGTCCGCTGGACCGTTTCTTTTAATTGTGTATATATATATATATATATATATATATATATATATATATATATATATATAATCTAGGAGGTGTCAGAGCTTATTTTTCTTCATTGTGATTCTTCCTACGACATTTTGTCTCATATACATATCTTAGGTGTTGCTGGTCTGAATACTGGGCCGTGACTGAGTGTCGGCTTGGCGAGTAGCTGGTGGTTGGTCACCTAGTAGCTGCAGTGTGCGTGAAACCCCGGTGTCTTGACGATTAATTAATGGGTTGTGCTTCATGATTTTCATGGCTTCATATATTTGCAGTCTGGCTGGATCATTAATTTTCTTTAAAATGATGGTGTTTTGAACAAGGTCCTGGCGGGTGAGTTTTCTTCCATGTTCCTCGGAGGTGTGTCTAGCGATGGCTCCTGCTTGCAAGTGCATTGTCAGTCGTCGTGAGAGTGTGGTCGATGTCATACCGATATATTTTGAATTGTCTAGGAGCTCACAATCTCCGATATTGCAGTTATATTCGTATATGACATTGGCCTTTTGTATCTCCGGGATGACTGCATCTAGGCTATTTTTCATTATCAAGTTAAGTGAACATTATCAAGTTCGAACCGACACTCAGTCACCGCCCAGTATTCAGACCAACAACACCTAAGATATGTATGTGAGACAAAATGTCGTAGGAAGAATCAGAATGAAGAAAAATAAGCTCTGACACCTCCTAGATTATATAAAGAAGAGTAAATAAATAAATAAATAAATAAATATATATATATATATATATATAAATATTAATATATATATGTAGTGGACTCCAATATAGACTGGTCTCCAACCGTCTCTGAACCAGTGCGCTTGGTTTCCCTCCCTTATCTCTCCTGAAGACGGTTGAAACCGAAAATTAGAGACTGTAAGTGTGTTCTTTTGATTTCTCTATGTTTCTTTGTCTTTATTGAACTATATTTGTCCGTTTTGGATAGTATTTCCAACGAAAAAGGATATATATATATATATATATATATATATATATATATATATATAGTATAAAAGTGATTAGAAAGAGTGTGATTTGTCAAAATGAGTTATACTAAATAAGAGGGAGGTATATATTGAGAATGAGTGATAAAACTTAAGGAGGGAGATTTTTTTAGAAGGGGGCAGCTTTTAAAAAGACCTTTTATCTATTTCGCCAGCTTTCTTATAATTTTTGTGTTATTACTAAACAATTACTGATCTGTCTATTTTTTCTTTTTTTTTTTTGTACCTATCTATTTGTCTGACTACGTTGACACAATGTAAAAAAAAAACGAACAAACAAACAACTAAAGATTATAATGTAAGTGGATTCTTGAAGAAAAAAAAAAAAAAAGCTTTATCATGGTGAATTATAGTTGAAAGTTTCATTAGTAGAAGTCAAGGCAAGAAAAGTTAATAAGGGGGGGGGGGGGAGGGGGGGAGGGGGGAGTGTGAAAACTTTTAACTTCCTTCGGGAAAATTTTCAGTAATTTCCCCCCTTTTTTTTTTTCTGTATGATGAAGCAAACAGCTCTTTAGGTAGAGTTTTCCTTTAAAGGAAAAGTTTCCTTTAAGGGAAAACTGTTAAGGAGGTGTGGTGTAACTAGACAAGGCTTTCAAAGCAATACATTGAAAAAAACAAAAAAAAAAAAATCTGTTTGCATTTATATTCATGTGTTCAGTTCAAGATTTTGATTTTTTTTTTTTTTTTATATTCTCTTAACTTTATCGTTTATATTTCTTTATTTAAGGGCTATGTAATTTCTTATTGATATTTTTACACATTTTATTGGAATCTTACTTTTTATAGTTTAATATTTATTAAGTATTTTTTGACTAACACCCTTAAAAGAAAGGAATACAGGATGAGAATGTTAAAGGGTTTAATTTATATATAAACAATTAATATATATATATATATATATATATATATATAATATTATATATATATATGTATATATATATATATATATATTGTATATATTTATATATATATATATGTTATATATATATATATGTATATATATATAATATTATTTTTGTATATAATTTATTATATATATATATATATATATATATAAAAAAACCGAGTTTACATCGGCCAGTGGACGCATTTACGTCTCCGTTCCTTCATTCTTTCTCCTTTTATTTTCTTCTTTTACTCTCCTGAAGACGGCAAGACGCCGAAATTATCGAGATTCGTGAGTGTTCGTCCTTTTTCTTGTGTTCTCTAGTTGTAACTTTAATTATATATATATTATATATTTGAAGTGAGTTCTGTAGTGTCTTTCTGTGTTATTTTCTATGTGTTAAAGTAATATATATATATATTATTATATATATATATTTATATATATATATTTATATATATATATATATATATAGGTGTGTTCTCTAATCGGGTTCGGTCAATTTTCCAGGATAAAAAATCAAACTCTCGTTGCCAACGTTTCGGTTTTAATAAAACCTTTTTCATAGGCCTACAAACAAAGGATAATAAGAAATCACTATCAACATCAAAACATATACACAATATGAAATGGATTGTTACAACTCATGAATATTACAAGCAGAAATATTTCAGAGATACATAAACAATATTACTTACAGAAGTAAGAATTTTTTAACTAAGAAAATGAAATTTACATTATTTAAAGGAACAACAATGTTAGCCGGACAAAACCTTCGACTAGACTAATAAGATAACATTACAAAATAACCTCAACACTGTTCACTCAAGGGAACTAAATAAATCAAATTTCACTAAACCTCAGCACAACACTCCAGAATAATTACTAATTTAAGTAATATTTATTCTGGAGTGTTGTGCTGAGGTTTAGTGAAATTTGATTTATTTAGTTCCCTTGAGTGAACAGTGTTGAGGTTATTTTGTAATGTTATCTTATTAGTCTAGTCGAAGGTTTTGTCCGGCTAACATTGTTGTTCCTTTAAATAATGTAAATTTCATTTTCTTAGTTAAAAAATTCTTACTTCTGTAAGTAATATTGTTTTATGTATCTCTGAAATATTTCTGCTTGTAATATTCATGAGTTGTAACAATCCATTTTCATATTGTGTATATGTTTGATGTTGATATGTGATTTCTTATTATCCTTTGTTTGTAGGCCTATGAAAAAGGTTTTGAATAAAACCGAAACGTTGGCAACGAGAGTTTGATTTTTTATCCTGGAAAATTGACCGAACCCCGATTAGAAACACCTATTCTATCAAACGGTCGATATATTATTGAATCTCTTATATATATATATATATATATATATTAATATATAATATTATATAATATATATATATATTCATAATTTGAAAATCCCAAAACAAATTATTCATTATCCTCTCCTTCTTCCCTTCTACCCCATTCTTGATGACGAACTTCAGTTTAAAATATTGATCGAGTAAGTGTTCTCGTTTCTTTTATGTGTCGTCTTTTTCATTTATTTTATATATATATATATATATAGCAAGATTTCACGTAAACACATGAAATAACAATCAATGATCAAACCACAAGATGATGTGGGAAAAAAAGACTAAGATCTTTCAAACACAACAAGCGGTCTTTATCAGAGTCAAAAACCCAACTGAATCAAAAACTGAATTAAGATATATATATATGTAATATATGATCAAACCATAATATGATGTGGGAAAAAACGACTAAGATCATTCAAACACAACAAGCGGTCTTCGTCAGAGTCAAAAATCCAAATGAGGAAGACCGCTTGTTACGATTGAAAGATCTTAGTCTTGTTTTCTCATTTCATATTGTGGTTTGATCATTGACTGTTATTTCACGAGTATATGTGAAATCTTTATATATATATATATATATATATATATTATATATATATATATATATATATGATGTAATTTTTTTGAGGGTTGAAGTCTAATGATTTCAAACTAGTTCTTTTGCCGACGTTTCGACATATATTTATGTCATCTTCAGGGCTACAACATGATTGTTTTACAATTAGCACCACTATTACAACTATAATCAGTTATTTCGAGTATGGATTTTTTAATTATTGAAATAATTGTAAAAGAAATAGAATAATTATAACAATATCCTTATGTCAAAATAAAAAAAAAATCCATAGTCGAAATAACTGATTATAGTTGTAATTGTAGTGCTAATTGTAATACAGTCAAGTTTTAGCCCTGAAGATGACATAAATATATGTCGAAACGACTAGTTTAAACTCATTAGACCTCAACCCTCAAACAAATTACATCATATTTATATATATATATTTGTATTTGTCAATATATATTTCTCAGTTTCTATCTCTGTCATAGAGTTTTATCCATTAAATATAATGATATAAAGTAATTATTACCGTAAGACTAATTAAATCAAATGATTTGCTGAATTGCCTTGAGTAGGTATAGTATACTCGTATGATATGTGCATCATAAGCCGCATGACTAAGCTCTTTAGATTCATAATAGTACTCTCTTTTCTCTTTAAAAGAAAGTTTGTCCTTTGTTCGGTTGATATAAGCATACTTAAAAGACTGTTTAGCTATAAATTTAAATAGTTCATAAATAACATAAGAATCTTTTTTATGACTTTTTTTATAAAGTTTTAAAGTTTATAAAACTTTTTAAATAGAAATAGTTAACATTTTCTTTTAACGATCTGAGTTAATTTTGTATAAAGTTTTAAAGTTACGGGCTGAAGTTTGTTTTGGATTTTACTGAAATACATCTTCAAGTAAAAATGAATAAGAGATGAACTAACTATAGTGTAGAATTTATGAAAATGTATTTATAATATATTAGTTTGTTTTGTTTAAAAACTAAGAAGATAACATAAAAAGTTATGAAGAATAAAGGTAAGCGAACATTAACAAAGTGAGGAAAATATATTACGTTTTCACTTTAAGGCGCGTTTCGAACTCTTAGTGTTCATCATCAGGCACGTGTGCCTCAGAAAATAATGCATTTTCCTCACTATCATCAGTAAATACTACACAGTAACTGCTTGAGTAGCTCGTGAATTTAAGTAATATAGCTTGATAAAAAATATTACAAATACATTTTTTTTATTAGTTTATTTATTTGTGCAGAATTTTGTTTTATCGCTGTTCTGAGATAATTATGTTGAAAAGTTACAACTGCAAAACATGCACTAGTTGTATGTAATGTAAGGAGCCACGTTAGCTCAGTGGTTAACGTACTCGCCTTTGGGCTCGTAAACGGTTCGCCATATTAACAATATAAATCAAACAACAACAAATTGGCAAATCTTCAAACAAGAAATCATAATTTGATATTTTTATAACAAATCTCGCAAATACCCCATTTCCAAAACATGTGTGCGATTAGAAACTTCAAAAAAATTTGTAATATTATAATAATTACTTTTAATATAATTAATATTAAAATTAAAATAATTAAGTTTAAAATAATATTTGTTTTTCTTGTTTAATACCAGTTAACATTGCTACAAACCAGTAAACATTTATAATATCCTGGTATAATTTTTGACAATATCAAATATTTCATGTTTTTTTTTACAATTTATTTGAAATATCTTATAGATTTTTTTATTAATACATACGCCAAAGCCTTCCTAGTTAGTTTAAAAAAAAAAGTACGTAATTAATAAAGGTAATTAAAAAAATAATTAGCATAAAATGACAGCATACTGTTGTTTATAATGAATAATTCAATTGTTTCTTTTTTTAACAAAAAAAATATTGAAAAATGTTGTTTTAGAACAACAGAGTTATAGCAATCAGAAATAACTTAGATAAAAAGTAAAGAAACATTTTGAGTTCCACTGATTTATATGCAATTTTTTTTATAAGTTAGCATGTGGGAGTTTATTTCAAGGTTATCTTCGTACTAGATTCTGAGGGAGAGTTTTTTTTTTTTTAGTTCTTGCTGACCTTGCAGTAAAATATGTTTTGAAACAGGTTTTTGTAGGAGAAGTCATTGTCCTCAAATATCAAAAAATTAAAAACAAAATAAATAAACAAAAACAAAAACAAAAAATACGAGGAAAATATGAGAACAGGTATTATAATTGGTGGAGGTAAGTGAACGAGGGTGCTAGAAATAAACGAGAACAGAAACTAGTAATTTGTCTGGGGGGCCAGGTTAGCTCAGTGGTTAGAGGTTGAATGCATAAGACACTGTCTTAATTTCTTTTTAGGTACAAAATACGTGCTAGGGCTTATTTTTGGGGGAGGGCTTCATTTATATATTTGGGGGAGAGAGAAATTTATATATTTCTGTTTAATATTTATTTATATGTATATAAATTTAAATTTTTCAATTACAATCACGTAATTGAAATGATGTAACACTTGGGGGGGCAATACTGCTGTCCTCTTGCATATTTCTAAAGCATAGACGAATTTAAGAAACGCAGCCCTATTCAGCCATATCACTGAAAACAACAACAAAACAGACTGATACCTTTTCTACGTGAAAGTTCTTTTGCCGCATCTCGGGAGCTGAGAAGCTCTAGCCTAGGATAGAGACAAACAAAACCTCCCGAGATACACCCGAGGTGGACCACGCGGAGGCAAGCTTCCACGACCCTACATCACAAAAAAAATAAAAACCTTATAAAATTAATAAAATCAAAGAAAAAAGGTCCAACTAAACAAAAAAATATTCTTCTTAATAAAATTTAAAAAGAAGCATATTTCTTGATATTTTTAACTTCTAACACTTAGTCTTATACCACAAAACTGGAAATAAACTTTGACTCCCGTTATTTTTAGACTTTCTTGAAAAGGAAAACAAAACAAAAACATTAACATGTCTTATGTTTATGTAGATGTTACGAGAACCGGTGTGTTCAACATGGTATGGACGTTAGCCAACATGAAGATCACTTGGGGGCAACCCTGCTGTCCTCTTGCATCTTCCTACAGCATAGACGAATTTAAGAAATGCAGCTCTATACTGAATGTTAAACCGTCGGCCCCGAGCCTACACAATGTCAAGTACTCATTAAAGATCCCTACTCTAAAACACACTTGAGTTAGGCAAAACTTACAACTCCTAATGTAGAATCAACATGTAATGTGACTCACCCATTACGAAAAATGGGTGCCAAATAATAAATGAGCCAAAATTCCCGCCCCCCCCCCAAAAACAGCACTAAAAGTTGAAAGCCTTATAAGTGTATAAACAAAACAGTATTCTGTCTGGTGTACCAAATCAGTGATAATAAGATGACAGTTGAAAAAAAAAAACATATCTAGGCTCTCTCTTAAAGTGTATCTAATTATATTAAAACCCCATTGATAAGAACCTGTTATGAAAATATTTTAATCCCATTTTAGAAAGTTAAAGTGGTATAACTTTAGTTATTTATGATAATATGCCTGCTTTAATTCACTGGCGGTATATTCCAACTGTACCGCTTTATTTTTTATATTACAACTTTCATTATTAACATAAAATGCGTTACTACTTTCATAAAAGAACGAAACAATTTGGAAATGCCAATATAGAATCAAATATGTGATTCATTTTAGCACCATAGCTAAAATGGTGCCAAATATATCGCAAGAAAGAAACGATTCTCCTTTCAGCTTGATAACGTCTTTTTCCGAAAACAAGACACCGTTTTACTTTCTTTTTAGGTCAAAATACGTGCTAGGGCAGGGTTTCCCAAACTTTTTCAGGCTGGCGCCCCCTTGTCTTCTAGAGTAGAGTGCCAGCGCCCCCTTGTCTTCTAGAATAGCCTGCCAGCGCCCCCTACCCCATAAAAATGGAAAGATATGCCAAAAAGCCTATCAGAACTAACCTATCCTATTCAGGTTAATGAATATAAGAATGGTATTTTAAAAGGGTGAAAGCGCAGGAAAGGACTAATGTCCAGAAAGGGATGTTTGGGGAAAGAAAGAAGTACAGTAAGAAATAGTAAAAAACCATCCTCTAGCTGTCATGCAATCTACAGCCACAATCTATCTTTACAGAATTGAGATTGCGGTCTACTATTTATATGGGGAACGATCATTTTATTCTTCTTATCTCGACCGAAAACTCATTTACTTCCTCTTACTACCTCTTAATCCATAGGACATACGTGAAAGAGCAGCTTATCTTTTTATTCCCTTTATTTTGACCGAAAACTCTCTTTTACTTTCGACCGGGGCTGACCCCTTAATCCTCAGGTAAAAGAGCGGCATACCTTTTGAAATTATTATTTCTAATTTTTATTACTTGTATGTTTTTTGATGGTTACCGTCAACAGTTTGTGACGACGTTGTAAGTATTGTAGCAGCCAGCTGCTACATTAGCTACACTGTCGCCACCAACCATCTATTTTTTAGTTACCGCCCCCCAAACCGCCTATTTTTGCGTTACCGCCCCCCAATATCAAACCACCGCCCCCAGGGGGGCGGTACCGCCCACTTTGGGAAACGCTGTGCTAGGGTATTACTTAGGCTTACGTGTTTAGATTTTACGTGTTTAAGTTTACGTGCTAGGTATACGTGCAAGGGCTTATTTTCGGGGGAGGGCTTCAAGTAGACAAGTAGATTTATATATTTCTGTTTAATATTTATTTATATAGATAAATTTAAATTTATTCAATAACAATCATGTCATATTCGTTTAGAACAGTGTTTCCCAAAGTGGGCGGTACCGCCCCCCTGGGGGCGGTGATTTGATATCGGGGGGACGGTAATGCAGAAAATAGCGGGGATTCTATTTCCATAAATTGAAATTGTTCATGCAATATAATTTCTAAATTTTAAGTGAAAACACGACATGTAAACTTCTAGGAAACAGTTTCTTAAAATTATTTGTTTTGATAATTCATTTTTATGTTAAAAGTATATTCTCACCTAAGTTTCTATTTATTGTGTATTAATTATTTTGCATAAATATGCTATGAAACAATCCAACTATGGGATTCTAAATAAATATTCGATTAGTAATTATTTTAATTTAATTATTAAAATGTTACTGATTTAGTTATTTAGTCTAGGAATCTGATTATTATTCAAGGGTGTTGAGTTATAGGTTTATGGACCCAAGGGGGCGGTCACTCGAAAAATTTTGGGAAACACTGTTCTAGAACATCGTCATAAATTATCAAAATTTGTTATAACGTTCTTATTTTCTTCTAAATTCATTTTCTGTAGAATCATTGGTCCGAATCTCTCATGTCTTGTAATATAGCTATAATTTTTCACGAATTACATTTTTAACTGTGGATTATTTTCGGGAAAGGTCTTATTTTCTGGAAAAGATGTAGGTATCCCCACTTGGCTCTCGATTTATGGCATTCATCATGGAGGTGAAGAAATCTGAGGACTTCTTTCCTAGGAAAGGACGTTATGTTGTCGGTCTTTTGGCTTGCACGATATTAGATACTCATTTATGATAACCTATAATAAATACCCTTGAATAAGGGCAAAATTAGGGTTGTCAGGTTAGCTCAGTGGTTAATGTACTCACCTTTGGGTTAGTAGTCCAGGGTTCGATCCCCACCTGGTCCTCCATTTATTCACGCTGGAGATAAATAAATCTGAGTACGTTGTACCTCGGAGACGACGTTAAGCCGTCGGTACCAAGCCTGTACGATGTCACGTACTTGTTAATATCATCTATGATATCTCCACTCGAAATGCACTTGACTTAGGCAAAATTTAGGACTCCCATTATGAAAACTGTAGAATTACCGATCAAACAACACCCGCTAGAGGATCGGTTTAAACAATAAAAATAAATAATAATGAGGACAAAATTATTACTCCCAATGTAAAATGTTGATTATATGTAGTATCAAAGGACCAATATTTGATCTATGTGTTCTATATATGTTATATAATTGAATGTTTTCCAATCTCGATCACATATATTTAACACTATTTTTCTTTCTTATAGAGGTTTGATCTAGCTTCAATAATACAACACCTTAGAGCCAACGTTTCGTCTATATTCGTAGACAATCTTCAGGGCTACATCAATAAAAAATTTAATTGCAATAACATGAAACATAATTATATTACATTATTTAATTAATATACATAATTACCTTGGTATTTTTCTATTATAAGGAACTAACAACATGACGGTTTGTGTTCAAATCTGAAAAATTCAATTCAATTAAAAGACAATAAATCCAAAAATGTTGTGCTTTAGCCCATCATTCAATAAGAATAGTCATAACTTTAACTTAGATGATACTAAGATTATAGTCTTTGAAAATAATAAAAATAAGAGTCTTATAAAAGATGTGATTCACATTCGGAAAACTAAGAATGCGTGCAATAAAAAAACGGATACAGAAAACCTAAGTAAAATATATAGTATATTACTTAGTGATTAGTAAATATGGTTGTAGTTTCCTGGTTCTTTTTTTCTTGTTTGATGTAGTTTTAATGAGTTGTTAGGGTTGTTTTGAGTTATCAAGTCTGATTAGAAGGTTCAAAAAACTGTCACTAGGGCAGCACACTAGCTGATTTGAACACAAACCGTTATGTAGTTAGTTCCTCATAATAGAAAAACACCAAGGTAATTATATATATTAATTAAATAATGTCATATAATTATGTTTCATGTTATTGTAATTAAACTCTGTATTGATGTAGCCCTGAAGATGTCTACAAATATAAACGAAACGTCGGCTTAAAGGTGTTGTATTATTGAAGCTAGACCAAACCTCGGATAAAAAAGAAAAATAGTGTTATGTTATATAATTAAATTATACGTTCAAAAAGAATAAACGCGATAGTTGTTATTTCGTTTTTATTGACCTACAATTTTTAAATGCCGCCCAGGAAATGTTTTTTTTCTTTTTTCTTTTGTTTTTACAAATTCCTAACTTTTTTAAGGACTAGAAATGTATTGCGATTTGAATTGAAAAGAAAAAAGAAGAAACCGCCAAGCTAAAATGGCCTTATGGCATTTGAATACGGTCATCTTGATTTCTCTTCTCTCTCTCTCATCGACGAAAAGCAAAAACGGACGTTAGGCAACAACACAGCTTCTAACAACTCAGCGCCAACAACTGAAGTCTCTCACCCCCCCCCCCCCCCCCCCCACACACACACAACTGTAAGACCATTACTGCCGGCCAACAAAACCTATTCAATCCTTTAAAAACCATTTGCAAAACTTGCATTAATCGAAACTGCATTATTCATACCTGTATACTTTCACTTTGGCTTGCTGATATTTCTTACGTAATAACATTACTTTTATATATATTTCATTGGATACTTTGTGATTTTCTAGTAAACAGATATATATTGTCGAACCATTTCACTATGTTTCGATTTTTTAAGGAATTTATACAGTAAATTTTAGTCCGGATCTTTTAAGAAAGTTTTACTATATATTTAAGTACATGCATATTGTTATTACCACTGAGGTTAGTAAGATTAATATTGGAATTAGAAAAAACCGTCATACCTAAAGACTGTAATCAAATATATGTAGGACAAACGGGAAGAACCCTAAAACAAAGATTCAAAGAACATCTTAAAGATTATTTAAATAATACAAATAAATCTAATTTCGCAAATCACCTTACCAAACACGGACACGAACCTGACAGCATAGAAAACTCAATGGACTTACTAAAGACGGGACAGAAAGGACAGAGACTTAATATAATAGAACAACTAGAAATTTATAAACATAAAAAATCGGGTAATATAATAAACGAACAGATAAACCACCAATCCGATAACTTATTTATAAACCATTAACAAAAATAAAAAGAAGACTGGACGGACAATATGACGATAAAAAAACTATAAAAGAATTAGATTAGATAATAATTAAATAAATTCAAAAATAACGCCATAATTTGAAATAACAATATCTAGATAGCAGTGGACACGACTATAAAACCTCTCGACAATAGCCCCATAGATTAGTTGCGAATGAAGATGGACAAGATCCGAAAGCGCTCCAACATCTCCGATATCAACTTACGAGGTATGACGGTTTTTTCTAATTCTAATATTAATATATTTAAGTACTGGATCTTCTAAGGAAGTTTTACTATATCTTTAAGTACCGAACCTTCTAAGAAATTTTTACTATATCTTTAAGTACCGGACCTTCTAAGAAAGTTTTACTATATCTTTAAGTACCAGACCTTCTAAGAAAGTTTTACTATATCTTTAAGTACCGAACCTTCTAAGAAATTTTTACTATATCTTTAAGTACCGGACCTTCTAAGAAAGTTTTACTATATCTTTAAGTACCAGACCTTCTAAGAAAGTTTTACTATATCTTTAAGTACCGGACCTTCTAAGAAAGTTTTACTATATCTTTAAGTACCGGACCTTCTAAGAAAGTTTTACTATATCTTTAAGTACCGGACCTTCTAAGAAAGTTTTACTATATCTTTAAGTACCAGACCTTCTAAGAAAGTTTTACTATATCTTTAAGTACCAGACCTTCTAAGAAAGTTTTACTATATCTTTAAGTACCGGACCTTCTAAGAAAGTTTTACTATATCTTTAAGTACCGGACCTTCTAAGAAAGTTTTACTATATCTTTAAGTACCGGACCTTCTAAGAAAGTTTTACTATATCTTTAAGTACCGAAGATGTTTACCGAAAATCTTCTACGGAAGTTTTAATGTACATTTAAGTACCGGATCTTCTAAGCAACTTTTACTGTATCTTTAAGTACTGGATCTTCTAAGGAAGTTTTACTATATCTTTAAGTACCAGATCTTTTAAGGAAGTTCTGTATCTTGTCATCCATATATTATAAAGAAAATTTACTGAACCTTGACGAATAGATCTTAAACATGTTTTACTATATCAAATCATCCGTATCTTCTAATGAAGTGTTATTGCTCTTTGCTTACAAGTCTTCTAAGAGAATAGTGTATGTTTCACGGTAAAAAGATATTTTGTAATTCGTATCTTTTAAGGATGTTTTACTGCCTGGATCTTCTAAGAACGTTTTACTGTATTCTGACATCTTTTACTCCCTGGTAACCAAACAGAAGTTTTTATTCCATAAACAAAGATTTCCCCAAATACGCTTTTGGCCTATTCTTGAACCTATTTTAGTTAAACCTGGCCAATATTTGAAAATACGCTTTTGGCCTAACCGTAGTTTTTTTACACTACGATAGATTCTTCAACCAATTTTAGTTATACTGGGTAAATGTTTGAAAAAAAAAACTCTTTGGTTTGGTCGATTGGTTTGATTAGTAGCCCAGTTGATGCGAGATCTGTAGTAGTGTAGTGTTATGCCTGCGTATGATAATAGCGCACGATTTCGTGCTTAGTCATATTACAGAGCATGAAATAGGTAACCGGTAGAAAGCGATTACAGCATATCATCCATCTAAAATTACCAACGTTTTTCTTACCATCTTCAAGCCTTCGTAAACCTCTTTCGAAAAAGTCTCTATATCATTTTAGTAATTTACTAAAGCCTTCATAACTAATGAATGATTCAAAATACAATTTTGAACTACCCATAGCATGGACATGGAATGGGTGCTTTGTATCCATCCATGCCTGTTATAACTCCAGCTACTTTGCTTAAAGCATGAACACCTACAATGTTAACTTCATCATAATACGTCATAATGATGAAGTTGGTCAACCGTGACTAAAACGTTGGTGAATTTTTTTTAAAAAAAAAGTGAATATTATTAACAATCAGTTGTTTTCAAGATAAACATTTGGACAATTGTTATTTCATATCCCGGAAAACTTCAAAACACTGATTACGAAATTAGAAAAGTTAATGAGAAAAGAGACGAGAACAAGGGTTCAAAAAGTGTTTAATGAAATTTGTATTAACGAAACTCTGCTCCCTAATTACACAAATATATATATGATCAAACCACAATAAGAAATGGGAAAACAAGACTAAGATCTTTCAACCGTAACAAGCGGTCTTCGTCAGAGTCAAAAACCCTGCAGATCTTAGTCTTGTTTTCCTATTTCTTATTGTGGTTTGATCATTGATTGTTGTTTTGCGTGTTTATGTGAAATCTTTTAATATATATATATATATATATATATTTATGAGTTATTTACACCCCATATTTATGCATCATCCGAAAATCAACAAATCTTTCTGCGCCCTGTAGTACACGTTGTAATTAGCAGTTCCGTGTCATAGACCTACTACTGCTGAATTTCAGTACTACTGTGCTCGAGGAGTCAGTATGTAACTGTCTGTACTGCTTTATTTGGTTTATCGGTTTACATTATTTCGTAGTCGCTTTTGGTCTCCTTCAGTTGTTAAATAGTTGCCAGTCTAGGAAGGATTTGATTTTTTATTTTGAACAGCACCCTCTGCTATATACCTGTTTTGATATTAGAGCGTGTACCCAGCCTTTCGGCCATATCACGTGTAATAGCAACTCAGATTGATGCCTTTTAACGTTAAAGCTCTTTCGCCGCATCTCGGGAGCACCAAGCTCTAGCCGAAGATAGGGCTATCATAGCCTCCGAGATACGCCCGAGGTGGACCACGCGGAGGCGAGCTTCCACGACGCCTCTGCTATATACTATAAATGATTGGGGGAATTCTTAAGGATAGGCTTTGAACAAGGAAGTTTGGATGGATTGGAATTTTTTGGAAAGTCGGTCTTGAACGAATTAAATTCGTAATTCGAGGTACCTACCACTGTACTTAAACATATTCTTTAGAAAAAAAAATTACTCTTAATTAATGGGAAACATAATGACTAGCTTTCTAAACATACTAGTGACAATAAATCTGACTATAACATATCCCAAGGAAATGTTTTCTTATTTCAATTCCTTAGAGCAAAATCCAGTTGTTTCATCACTGTATGAAGTTAACTTTGAATATATTGGCGCTTCAAGGTTCTCTGATGACTTGCGTAATTGTGGGATGAGCGGGTTTCATTATAAAGAAGGGTACTTTTGCAAGGTCATCAATTACACCATGCAATTTCAATTTTGCATTTTTTTTTTATTTTATTACGAAGAAATTTAGTCATTACATTTTTGTTATAAAATTCAAACTGGATATAGCTTCATTCATATTTTGTTCTATTATATAAAAGATAATGTCTTTTTGTACGGTGTCTGTCTGTACGTCTAAGTAATTGCTACTTACTAATGAGCTGTATCAAATCGATAATTGAGCATATCTAATTTGATGTAATTAAACTACAGCTACAAATCAAAGTCATCGTAATTAGGCAGCATTACAATGCATTCTGAAATGATTACGTCATTATGACAGCACTTATTTAAATATATATATAAAAAAATAGACTACCCGTGACCCTTTGTGTCCCTCAGAAATTATAACAATAGTTATTGAAAATAATTCACTGAACATGATTGACAGGGATAATTTTAATTGTTGTTTCTTGTTATTAAGGCACGGAAACAGATTCTTATATGGCCCAAGCTTTTGATATATGTAGTATTCTTAACATCATTCAAGATATATACACAGTAAGTATATTTAATAAAAAAAAAATCATTTATTTTATCATATAAATAAATAAAACATCAATTCAGGTTATATACACAATGAAATATATTTAAAACAAAAAAAACTTGTATATTGAACGATTCAATTTATTTACCTAACATAAAATAACATTAATGAAAGGAATGTGTCTTTATAATATTAGCTTAGAACATTCGTATTTATCTGACAGTTGTGTTCAAGTTTGTTTCTAAAATTATTCATTTTTAACCTCTAATGTAGTAGTTTATTTGTTACCTTTATTTATAATACATTTGCACTCCTGTCATCGGTAAGCACGCAAGCCACTGAGCTACCCTGGCTACATGCCTTTAGTTTATTACCAGTGTTTATATTACGCAAATATTAAATTTAGAAAAAAAAAGTTTCGTTACATATATATACAATACACTTAAACTACTGTCATCGGCGAGCATGCAAGCCAGTGGGCTACCCTAGCTCCATGCCTCTGGTTTATTACCAGTGTTTATATTACGCAAATATTAAATTAAAAAAATTTTTTTTCTTTGTTTCATTTATATACAATACATTTGCACTACTGTCATCAGCGAGCACGCAAGACACTTGCTACCCTGGCTCCGATTTTGGGAATATAGGATAATCTTCTTCTATTTAACATTATTCAGGTAATGAATAATATATATTATAATTTGGGGCCTCTATCTCCACTAAATGGGTGAACAAACAAACAACAAACAAACAAACAAACAAACAAACAAACAAAAAACAAACAAACAAACTCACGAACTTTATATATAGAGATATGTAAAAATGAATATGTATCTGTATGTACTCCATACATCCAATATGGATGTATCCATACATCCATATTTTGATACATCCAATTGCCGTAAAAATTTGGGAAATTATTAGATATATCCCCAAAAAGGTTTTTGAAATTTTTTTTTAAAACCAGAGTTGGGGTTCTATTTGCTCCCGAACAAATATTCCAAAAATATCATAATAGGTAAGGTTTGCTTTATAACCTGATTGTTTACACTTTGACTTTAATTGATAATGGTAGCCGCAGGAAGGTTATTCCTTATGACCAACTTCTACTAATCTGCATGCTTTATTGAATTGGAAACAACCAGGTACCAGAAGTTTTATTATTGTTTTCAGATTAATATTAAAGACAATTATTGTAATTTAATTATGAGTTTGTTATAAACTTTAACAAATCTTTAGTTATTACCAATAGTTTACCATTAACGTTTTTTATCTAAATGGTTTAACTTGCTTTAAGCATTAAAGAAAGTTATGCGTTAAATAAAAACTTATTAACTTAAAGTATGCATGATAGTATTACAAATAATAATGATAGTATTTGAACTATAATTCAAATCTTTTGGCTAATGTATAGTTAAAGTCTTTTGTTAAAGTTTAATGTACGTAAGGCTTACTTATTTATTTCTGATTGATTAATTCGTTCATATTAGTAATCGTTCGTTCGTACATTATTAGTAATTAGTATCCGGCCCTACTCCATATATATCGATGATATCTAACTAGAAGACGTTTATGATCAGATCTATGTCTAAATCAGTAAAACTTATAAAGGAATATATACAGCATAAAAAATTGATGAAGAAATATTCAAATCAAAATGTACATATATAAAACTTAATAACTGTATGTATTTGTGTGTATAAATACAGTTCTTAACATAATATAATGAAAAATGTAGGTACAATTTAACATTTAGCACCCAACTGACACTTTTCAACACAATACTTCTTCATAAAGAAATAATATTTCTTTAAAATATTCTTATTCAAACTTCCAAGAGACGTTTTTGTTTACTGATATAAATTTAATTAAACATTTAAAACTGTGTGAAGTCTTCAAATTGAAATTATTGAATGAAATGTAAAGTGATATGGTTTAGCCTCAAATAACTGGCTCCTAATTGGAATGATTTGTGGGTTTAAAATACGTGTCATCATATTTAAGAGGTAATTAGAGGTTAGACTTCTTTCAACATTTCTTGTATTATTATTTTTAGTTCGACAAAAAATATTCTTTTTATTATTTATTTAATCTAATCTATTGACTACCAATTGTATTAAACAATATGTGCGTTAGATTAAATTCTTTTGCGTTATTTATCATTTAATTTCCTTTATCCAGAAAAAAGTGAAATGTAACGAAACTATAAAAAATTTAAATTGTTTTCGTTATATTTAATTTATTATTAGAGTTGTAATTAAATTGTTTCCCGGGTAAAGCCGGGTAGATCAGCAAGTATTCTATAATTAGGTTTTAATAGGGCATGACGTGTTAAATAGTTCATTTCTTAATTATGTTGTGCCTAAAAAATAGCACATTATTTGAGCATGAGTTGAGTATTTTTTTTTTTAAATTACATTAATAAGAACGGGCGTTACAATACATTTTATGATTTCAGAAAATGTTTTTTAACGCTAACCGATAATTATATAACAGTGAATTTTGTTAAAAAATTGAACCTAACGTTGGTTATCAATTTATAAAGAAAGAATAGTAAAATTCCGATTGTTGCATAGAGAAATAAACCTGTTGTTCTTTTTCAGTTCCACAAAAAAAAGTTTATTACAAGAAACTAAACAAAGGGTTTCGAACACTTGGTATTCTTCTTCAGTAGAACATCTTTTTCTGAAGAAGAACATCAAGTGTTCGAAACCGTTGTTTTAGTTTCTTGTAATAAACTTTTTCTTTTTGTGGAGACTTAATACTACTATTTCTAACATGAATTATTTACTTTATCTCAAAGTAGGTTTCTGATTTGTTGTTCAAGTAGAACTTCTTAGCAGGTAGAACTAGAAAAAGTTTTTGTTTTTAATAAAAAAAAAATATTCAAAATTTAAATTGTATTACACAATTTCCTGTTCTATACGTTTATGAAGCAATTTCAAGTACCGTCAGCGGACTGGATAACTTGACATTGCAGGCCGTAGTTTGCAAACAAACCATTGGTCGTTCACGAGTTTGATATTATGTCTACTTATTGTAAAGTTGAGTGTAGGCCACTCCAGATATTTCTACCTGTAGTTTTTATTTCAGATGGAATTTAATATTTTTCAAGATAAGGCAGGGCAGCGCAGACCGTAGTTTGGTAACTTCTGGACTAATCAAACAAACTATTGGTTGTTCACGAGTTTGATATTATGTTTACTTATTGTAAAGTAGAGTATAGGCCAGATAATTTTATTAGATAATTTTACTTTAGATTAGATGGAATTTAATATTTCTCAAGATAAGGCAGAACAGCTATTATAATAATAATTAAAAAAACCAAATTAAGTTTTTAACTAATGGCAACAGAACATTTATTGACATTTATGCGGTAAGCAGTTCAGTGGGTCAGCAAGTAAGTCAATTAGTTTCATAATACTTTGACTTATAGTAAAGTTGAGTGTAGGCCCACTCCAGATTTTTTTCTATCATTGTAATGAATGAATACACCTATAGAAAAATGCAAGTTTTTTATTTTTTTAAAAAAAAAAACTCCTTGTAATTCATAAATTGTTTCTCCGCCTGTATGAATGAAATCCCAGATTTATAAAGCCAGTTTGAATTGAACGACGTTTCGACACCTGCCCCAGCCACTTCACAGGTACTTTCGCAAAGTCACCTAACCAGCCACCGCACTGGCCTCCGACTCCCTCCTACCACCACCACCCAAAGCAATTAACGATTATACTTTCATTCCCGGAAAAACCTGATTTCTTATTTAAGAAGCCACGCAACCTTTTTTTTTTCTACTACTCTACGTTTTTTCATTATGAAACAGGATGCAACTATGTTCCCCTCCTCTATCCATTTAAATTATCTATAGCAGAGGTGTTTACACATTTTCTGTATGCGAGGTACTATTGAAATGAAGAAATCATAATGATCTACCAACTTGATTTATTTAGAAATACATGGAATATTCTTACAATGTATGACGATATATGTAATATTCCATAGTGAGTAGGAAAACCTTTCTCTTCCCATATCATATGAATTCGATAGGTTTTTCCTTCTTACCTGATCCATTTCATCAAGTCGTTTTTATACCCTTTTCTTAATTCTAACGTAGTGCAATCAGTTATTATGTGGTATTTACTCATTGTAGGGTAAAAAGCTAATGAAATGGTTTCCACATATAAAAATTTAATGGTATCAACAATGCGTTTCGAATACGTTACTGAGGACGAACACTACGTGTTCGAAACGCGTTGTTGATACCATTAAATACGTTCCTGAGGAAGAACACTACGTGTTCGAAACGCGTTGTTTATACCATTAAATTCTTATATGTGGAGACCATTACCCTACACTTTTTTAATTTGAAAATAAAAAATAAACGTAAAGAGTAAGAGGCAACTTAATGTAATTAACTCGTATTCAGAAAATGTATGAGCACTCGTATAGACTATATGTGATTGAGATAGAAAAATAGATTGAGATAGATAGAAAATGTGGCTAATAATATAAAAAAATTGGATAAAATATATTAATAATGATATTATATTATTAAGTAAATAAAGAATGACTATCTTAGCTTTACTGCATTTAGAGCCACTTTTGTCAATGCCCAGTGACCTAAGTATCAAAAAATCGACTTGCTGCTGTATATATAAATCAAAGACGAGATGAATTGGAGGCTGATGTTAATTTGTTTAATACAATGCGATCTACCAATCGATCGCGATTGACTGGTAGATCGCAAACGACTGGTTGATCGCGAACGACTGGTACATCGCGTACATTTCACGATCGGATTGACTGGTAGATCGCGATCGATTGGTAGATCGCGATCGGCTGGTAGATCGCGTACATTTGACGAACGCGATTGACTGGTAGATCGCGATCGGCTGGTACATCGCGATCGGCTGGTACATCGCGTACATTTCACGATCGGATTGACTGGTAGATCGCGATCGATTAGTAGATCGCGATCGGCTGGTACATCGCGTACATTTCACGATAGCGATTGACTGGTAGATCGCGATCGGCTGGTAGATCGCGTACATTTCACGATCGCGATTGACTGGTAGATCGCGATCGATTGGTAGATCGCAATCGGCTGGTAGATCGCGATCGACTGGTAGATCACGATTGACTAGTAGATCACTATCACGTATTCAGCACCCCTGAACTAAAGAAACAGAATTATTTCATGTATGTGTTTTTTTGTAAATCTTTATAAAATAATACTATCTATATCTTTATGAATATTCAATCTGATGTAATCAATTACATATTTTTTTTAATTATAAAAAAAGTAATTGCTTTTACAGCACTTTCACGTGTTGAATATCAGTACTTTCCTTCTAGTTCCTTTTCTTTTGTATAAGTATCTTTATTGTTCATTTGTCACAATATTCCGTTAACAAAAAAATAACTAACTGTGAATACGTTCCTTATCTCGACCACATATATTTAACACTATTTTTCTTTTTTATCTAGGTTTGGTCTAGCTTCAATAATACTCGTACAACACATTTAAGCCGACGTTTCATCTATATTTTTAGACATCTTCAGGGCTACATCATCGAAAAACATCTACATTGAAAATCTATCACTAGGACAGCACACCAGCTGATTTGGACACAAACCGTTATGTAGTTGCTTCCTCACAATAGAAAAATACCAAGGTAATTATATATATTAATTAAATAATGTAATATAATTATTTTTGATGTTATTGTAATTAAATTCTGTATTGATGTAGCCCTGAAGATGTCTTCAAAGATAGATGAAAGGTTGGCTTAAAAAAAGATTTCACATAAACACGTGAAATAACAATCAATGATCAAACCACAATAAGAAAATGGGAAAACAAGACTAAGATCTTTCAACCGTAACAAGCAGTCTTCGTCAGAGTTAAAAACCCAACTAAACAAGTTGGGTTTAGTCGTTTAAATAAACAGAGTCGTTTAGTTGGGTTTTTGACCTGACGAAGACCGCTTGTTACGGTTGAAAGATCTTAGTCTTGTTTTCCCATTTTCTTATTTTGGTTTGATCATTGATATATATAAAGATATATATATATATATATATATATATATATATATATATTTATATATTTATATAATGTTATATATATATTTATTTATATATTTATATTTATATAATTTGTTATATATATATATATATATAAAAAGATTTCACATAAACACGTGAAACAACAATCAATGATCAAACCACAATCAGAAATGGGAAAACAAGACTAAGATCTTTCAACCGTAACAAGCGGTCTTCGTCAGAGTCAAAAACCCAACTGAACACTAGATGCAGAAAAACATCTGGTGAGGAGTTGAGAAGACTACAGGAAAACAGTAGTGCCTTATTCTTGCATATAAAAAATGAAAATCATCATATTGATTGGACAGGAGCTAAATTTATTACCTATGAAAAATCAATGTTGTTAAGAAATATTATTGAATCGTCTCTAATTAAATTTAATAGATCTAATATTATAAACATTAGTAACGGTCTCTTCAAACTTGATACTTTCGTCACGAGGGCAATAGCCTCTTCAAAGAGGGTTGACAGCTAGCGGATAGTTTTTTACTTTTTCTTACTGTACTCCTTTGTTTCCCCAAACATCCCTTTCTGGACATTAGTCCTTTCCTGTGCTTTCACCCTTTTAAAATACCACTCTTCCCTCCCACTCTTCTCAACTCCTCACCAGATGTTTTTCTGCATCTAGTGTTCAGTTGGGTTTTTGACTCTGACGAAGACCGCTTGTTACGGTTGAAAGATCTTAGTCTTGTTTTCCCATTTCTGATTGTGGTTTGATCATATATATATATATATATATATATATATATATATATAGTACTGTTTTCATGTCCACAAATTACTAACAAACACTTTTTTTTTCTTCTTTGAATTTGGTCAGGGTTAATATACGGAATCACCTTTTTGCCAACGTTTCGTCTTTATTTTAAGACATCCTCAGAGCTATAAACTGACATGTTGTTTTTTTGTTAGTTTATAGCTCTGAGGATGTCTTAAAATATAGACGAAACGTTGGCAAAAAGGTGATTCTGTATATTAACCCTAACCAAATTCCAAGAAGAAAAAAAATTTTCTAGGAAAATTGACCGAATCCCGATTAGAGAACACACCTATATATATATATAAATATTTTAAAAGTATTTGAATATACATTGAATTAGGTTAGCATTGACCTTCCATTAAGTTTCATTAACATATAGAAAAAGTAAAAGGAAGTAATAATTTTTTTTTTTTAAAGAAGTGGTAATAGCGACAGGTACAGCACAGGGGTCTGGTGTCAAGATCCCTGATGAGATGATTGTTGGGGTGGGGGGTGGGGGGGGAGAGTGGGGAGGGGGGGAGAGAGGCTGAGCCTGGACCACTTTCATTCCTGGTCACATAGACAGAGAAAGAGAGAGAGTGTGTGTGAGAGAGAGAGAGAGAGACAAAAAGAGAAAGTTCTGGAAAGGTTGAAGATGAAAAGTAACAGTGTTACCACACACACACTCTACCTGTGGCAACACTTCTTCTATGTGACATTGACTCTTAATCAAAAAACCAAACTATCCTTATTATTAGTCATTACTCCCCTCCACAGTTCATAATTCTTTTTCTTTCAAAAATAATAATTAAAAAAAAAAAAAATTTTTTATTTTAGAAGTTATTTATAAATGATAAATTCGTTTAATAACCTTTCAATTATGATTTATTATATCTTATGACTTAGACTACTAGATGAAATAATCTCAATGGGAGAGAAAGAGTTAAACCCCAGAGGTAATTTTTGGGTTTTTCAGGGGGGAGGGGGCGAATTGTGACCACAGTATGTTTACAGAGTGTCAAAAAATATTATAGGTTTTGATCTCTTAATTAAAAATGAAAAAAAAATACTATTTTAATTGAATTTATATATATATATATATATACCTCATTAAAGATCTTGCCAACATTAAGTTTAGTATGTTTCCTACATACCTTTTCAAGGTTTCGAATGCTACCTTTCCATCTCTGTGGTACCATATAAATTAACTCACCGATTTTTTTATCTTTCATTGTATTTTTCATATTACATTTCCGACGTTTCGGTCTACGTTGACCATTTTCAAGGATTCTATATACAAGGTTTTTTTAAACAATTCTAATAAATACTTATTTACAATAACAATTACATCACCTCTATCAAACATAACTAATAATAAAATATACTTTTAAAAAACACTACCTTAATAAACATGAGTAACAGGTTTGCTACAAAATTCCTATGAGGCTGCATATAATTGAATCATTATGCATAAAGGAAAAGAAGCCGAACATTAATGATCAGTCCTGTTGTTTTTCCAGAATTTTAAAGTTACATTCGTGAAAAATAACTATATAGTGATTTAAATAATGTTGTGTAAATGTTCATGTAGGGAATTTTGTAGCAAACCTGTTACTCATGTTTATTAAGGTAGTGTTTTTTAAAAGTATATTTTATTATTAGTTATGTTTGATAGAGGTGATGTAATTGTCATTGTAAATAAGTATTTATTAGAATTGTTTAAAAAAACCTTGTATATAGAATCCTTGAAAATGGTCAACGTAGACCGAAACGTCGGAAATGTAATATGAAAAATACAATGAAAGATAAAAAAATCGGTGAGTTAATTTATATGGTACCCCAGAGATGGAAAGGTAGCATTCGAAACCTTGAAAAGGTATGTAGGAAACATACTAAACTTAATGTTGGCAAGATCTTTAATGAGGTATGTTTAAAAGAAGGTCTGCTCCCAAAGTATACCAAATATATATATATATATATATATATATATATATATATATATATATATATATCCACTTAAAATTCGAAAAAACGATCCAAACTGGACGCAAATCAGTTCACAAACGAAGAAAAGCAACACACAGAGAAAGAGACACACTTACAAACTCAAATTTTCGGATGATCCGTCTTCAGGAGAAAAGAGAGAAAGGGCGACCAAGCACGCCGGAAACACAACGACAGGAAACCGTCCCGGCAACCGACCGTGCTGCCACGCGCGCCCGGTTCAGGAAGTAATGAAGTAGAGACGATCAGAAGGAAATTAATATTAAAATTAAAATTAAAATTAAAATTAAGAATTAAGAAAAGCAGTTCTGGTTGATTGAAGGTAAAATAAACAGCAGGAAGATAAATGAAGTATAAAAAGGAATACCGTGAAAAATACCTAAAAGCATGAAAAAGGAAGATAACAGAGTTGGTAAGGCGATGAGTTTGTAAGTGTGTCTCTTTCTCTGTGTGTTGCTTTTCTTCGTTTGTGAACTGATAATATATATATATATATATATATATATATATATATATATATATATATATATATATAGTTCTTGTCAGTGCATCTAGTTTTTATGCTTTTATTTTAAGTCTTATTCTCTATTTTTTATTAAAGCTTAGTCCATGAATTTTAATTTTTATTTATGTATCATTTCTTCTATTCATCCCTCAGTTTTTATTATTTTATTTGTTTTTGTGTTTATTATTTTTTTTCATATTCCTATTTTAATTTAATCTTAAATTGATTCTTGTCTACCTTATTCTCTGTGACCGGGCGCGTATATGGCAACATTGTTGGTCTCCAACCGTCTCTGTACCAGTGCGCTTGGTTTCCCTTTCTTATCTCTCCTGAAGACGGTTCAACCGAAAATTATAGACTGTAAGTGTGTGTTTTTAATTTCTCTACGTTTTTTTTATGTACATTGAACTGTATTTGTCCATTTCGGATCGTATTTTCATCAAAAAAGTATATATATATATATATATATATATACTTTTTCGTCGAAATACGATCCAAAACGGACAAATATAGTTCAATATAGACAAAGAAACATAGAGAAATTAAAAACACACACTTACAGTCTCTAATTTTCGGTTGAACCGTCTTCAGGAGAGATAAGAAAGGGAAACCAAACGCACTAGTACAGAGACGGTTGGAGACCCTCGAACCAGTGCGCTTGGTTTCCTTATGTCTCTTATCTCTCCTGAAGACGGTTCAAACCGAAAATTAGATACTGTAAGTGTGTTCTTTTGACTTCTCTATGTTTCTTTGTCTATATTGAATATATATATATTATATATATATATATATTATATATATATAATACAATTAAAAGAAACGGTCCAGCGGACTTTTTACAATAAAATAAAAAACGAAGGAAACACACAGAAAGACACAGACATAACTCACATCGATATTTCGACAATCGTCGTCATCAGGAGGTGCGAAGAGCGAAGAGCGAAGAGTCCCGCAGGATGACAGGGCGGTACTGAACTCGGAAACCGCAGCCAGTACCCCACCACTTACCACCAAGCGGGGGAAGGGAGGGAAGGAAATGAAGAGCCAAATTAAGACGTAAAAGGAACGAGTAAAAATTATAACTATAAAAAATTATAAAAAAGTAGATAAATGAAATTAAAATTAATAAAAATAATAAATAAAATGTAAAATAAAAAATAATAAATAAATAAATAAAAAATAATAAATAAAAAATAATAAATAAATAAATAAAAAATAATAAATCATAAATAAATTATCGGTTGAGGTTGAGTCCGGGGGAAGAGCGAGCATCAAGTAAGCATATGTACGCCTCCTCTGAAGCTCTTAGGGTAACTTTATTGTTGGATTCGGGGATCTGTTTCAGGATCTGAACCCTGAAACAGTCATTGAAACTGAGTCCATGCGAGTTCGCATGGATGGCTACAGGATAGGTACTGCGTTGACCGACTGAAGCCCTATGACCATTCATACGAAGGCTCAACTTATTAGAAGTTAAGCCAACGTAAAAGGAGTCACACTGAGTGCAATCCAGTCGGTAAACACAGTTGCTCGAGGTACAGGAGGAATTGACCTGAACCGGGTAGGAACTATGGTGGAGAGGGGAATCGAAGGAAGGATTAGGATTTACAATCAGGCAAGTTTGACAGCCACGGCGTCCACATTGTTTCATTCCAGGAACAGGATTGGAAGGCTGAGGGGAAATATGAGAGAAAATTCTTTTTAGATTGGCAGGTTTACGGTAGGAAATAGAAGGGGGGTGATTAAAGATGGAAGAAGTAGAAGTAGAAGTAGACAGAATCGGAAAAGACTCCTTAATAACAGCACGAAGCTTATAAGCGCCAGGGAAGTAGGTTGTCAGGAAGAAGGAAGTGTTACTTCTATCCCTCTTGGGTCTGGGTTGGTGGGAGATGTCAGCCGGTAAAACACGACTATCAATGAAGGAGCGAGGATAGCCTCGTTCAGAAAATTTGTCCTTTAAGAGGTTAAGGTGATGTCTGCGGTCTTGGAGATTATTGCAGATATTGTGAATACGGAGGGACAAGGATCGAGGTATAGACTTTTTAACATGGGATGGATGGCAACTATTGTAATGGAGGTACTGTTGGGAGTTGGTGGGTTTTATATGTACGGAAGTATAAATAAATTTATATAAACGGAAGTACATATTGGCTCTTCATTTCCTTCCCTCCCTTCCCCCGCTTGGTGGTAAGTGGTGGGGTACTGGCTGCGGTTTCCGAGTTCAGTACCGCCCTGTCTTCCTGCGGGACTCTTCGCTCTTCGCACCTCCTGATGACGACGATTGTCGAAATATCGATGTGAGTTATGTCTGTGTCTTTCTGTGTGTTTCCTTCGTTTTTTATTTTATTGTATATATATATATTATATATATATTTATATATATATATATATATATATATATATATATAATTACAAGTTTGTAAGGGAGACGAGGAGGTGAATGAATGGACCACAGGTAGTTTTTGGCCGACCCTGTCGCCATGCATACCTCCCCCTCCCCTCACTCCTACCTTAGCTTTACTTCCTAAAGTACAGGTGTATTTACAAATACACACAGCAATTGTGTAGACACCGTTCAAATATTTTATTCTATTTCAACTGTAGTGCATTAGCCTTAATAAATTTTAGTTTGTACCTGAGGATGGCGAATGACAACCGAAAGCTTGTACGTATTGTTTATTTAGTTTGTTATTTTAGTGATTAAAACGGCACTTTAAAAAAAGTGGTTTATTCAAGTGTTTTCGTGTTTGACCTAAAGTTTATTGTGTGTGTTAATGTCTTTCGTTAACCTTCTTTGGAAGCTACCAGAGTCTCACCGCAAAGTGATACGAAAACTAGAGAGTGTCAACAAGAAACTGGTCAATGTAGAAGCTGCTGCTTATTTTAATAATATATATATATATATATATATATATATATATATATATAATATAGGATTTCACATAAACACGTTTAATAAGAATCAATGATCAAACCACAATATGAAATGGGAAAACAAGACTAAAATTTTTCAACCACAACTCTGACAAAACCCAACTGTATTTATACCTATATATGCCAACCCAATATATAACAAAGTGATCTAGAAATCGTAAAGGTCAATATTAATAGATATCGCAGACGCTCTTATTGAAGTCTATTTCTGACTGACAATCGCAGGATTGAGTTCATTTAAAGGAAGGGAAGAGAAAGCACTGAGATCACGTTTTTTTATAATGGTACCCAGACAAATGGCCGATGCATGCGCTGCTGCCCTTTCACACTAAGCCAATATCCATTGTAAACCTTTATCAGATGTCTTCTTCACCGAAATCATGGTGTCTTCTTCACCGAAATCATGGTGTCTTCTTCACCGAAATCATTGTGTCTTCTTCACCGAAATCATTCTTGAGTAAACTAGTCCTGTCTATATTGTTTTCTTTTTTTTTTCTTTTTTTACTGAATTGATCAATTTATGGACTGGTTATTAGGTAAGATTACATTATGACGTAGTTGATACGAAATATGTAAAGCTTTTTGTCAACTTTTATTTTTAAAGCCATGCTGAACCTCTCTTATTTTCATGTCTCCTCTAAATAAATATGTATATTAATAAAGATAATTGAATTTCAAAATAATTGATACTAAACCTAAAACGGTTGCCAATATAAAAAAAAAAGAATTTTTGCAATTTTAATACATTTTCCTGATTAATTCATTTGTGTGTGTGTGTGTGTTTGTCTTTATGAGAGAGAGAGAGAGAGAGAGAGAGAGAGAGAGAGAGAGAGCGAGTGAGGGGTGAACAGGGCGAGGGGGAGAGAGAGAGGGAGGGAGTGATGAGAGGGAGGGAGAGGGAGAGGGAGGAGGGAGGGAGATACTGTGTCAGGGAGAGGGGGTGGGAGAGAGGGAGTAGGGAGAGAGAGAGAGAGAGGGAGGGAGGGAGAGAGAGAGAGGGAGGGAGGGAGAGAGGGGGAGGTAGGGAGAGAGAGGCAGGGAGAGAGAATGAGGGAGGGAAAGAGTGAGGGAGGAGAGAGAGACACAGGGAGGGAGGGAGGAAGAGAGAGGAGTAGGAGAGAGACAGATAGAGAGAGAAGGTGAGGGAGAAAGAGAGAGAGAGAGAGGGGGGGACAGGGAGAGGGGGAGGGAGAGAGAGGGAGGTAGGGAGAGAGAGGAAGGAAGGGAGAGAGAGCGAGGGAGAGAGTGAGAGGAAGGGAAAAGAGGGAGGGAGAGAGAGCGAGGGAGATAGTGGGAGGGAGGTAAAGAGAGGGAGGGAGAGGGGGGGGAGGGAGAGGGAGAGAGGGGGAACAGTGAGAGGGGGAGAGAGAGAGAGGGAGGGAGAGAGAGAGGGGGGAGGGAGAGAGAGAGAGGAGGAACAGGGAGAGGGGGAGGGAGAGAGAGGGGTGTAGGGAGAGAGAGTGAGGGAGTGAGTGAGAGGAAGGGAAAGAGAGGGAGGAAGAGAGTGGGAGGGAGGGAAAGAGAGGGAGGGAGAGGGGTGGAGGGAGGTGGGGAGAAGGAGAGAGGGGGAGGGAGAGGGAGGGAGGGATGTTTGCTTTGATCTGATTGGCTAATTTATATCACCCAACTTTCAACTGTACAATACATTAAGGGTATAATTCTCTCTCTCTTCCTCTGTTACATTCGGTAAATACATAATTTTTTTGTATTAATTATTTCTTATTTTTTTCTTTTTGTTTTTCATTTTTATTTACAACACAGTATTGAGTACAGTATTGAGTAAGGTCAGGATTCTCTCTCTGTTGGAAAGGTCGTTGTTTGAGCTTTAGAGGCTTTTATAAAGGCGCGTCCATTATTCGCGGGTGTCTTCGGTCCCCATGATCAGCGAAAAGTGAGGGATTACTGTATTTACAAAATTATCTAACTCACATATTTACAATCTTTTTAAAAATATAAATATTTACAAAACTCTTTTAGTCACACATTTTGATCACAGTAGAATGATATATCAAAAATATACATAATATTTTGACTTACATATTTGAGGGATTAATATTTACAAAACTGAACAATTCATACAACCCACTTAATCCACTGATAATTTTTGTCATAAATGGGTGGAGGGTGGTGGGGAGAGGGAGAGAGGGGGAGAGAGAGAGGGAACAGTGAGAGGGAGAAAGAGAGAGGGAGGGAGGGAGAGAGAGAGGGTGGCAGAGAGAGGGGAGGGAGAGTGAGAGGGGAGGGAGAGTGAGAGGGGAACAGGGAGAGGGGGAGGGAGTGAGAGGGAGGTAGGGAGAGAGAGCGAGGGAGAGAGTGCGAGGGAGAGAGTGGGAGGGAGGGAAAGAGAGGGAGGGAGAGGGGGGAGGGAGGTGAGGAGAGGGAAAGAGAGGAGGGAGAGGGGGGAGGGAGAGGGAGGGAGTGGGAAATAATTTTATTATTTCATAATAAAATGAAGTTATTATAACTCGTTGAAATCTACGTGGTTTATAAGTCAACGTCGAAATAACAATAGGAAATCAGAAAAATAACTAGGACCTTTCAACCAAAACAAGTTGTCTTCGTCAGAGTCCAACTGATAATAAGTACCAGTATCAGTTTGACGTATTAGAATGACTAAACGTAAATACTTTAAATAAGTAATAAATATTCTTTATTTCAATTGACAAATTAGTTGTTTATTAATATTTAATTTTTAAAAATTGAATTTTTTTTTCTAATAAATTGAATGAAATACGACAACGTTTTCCAAACTGGGAGACGCGAAAATTAACCACAGTGAACAATTTTCCAACTTACTGCTAATGTTTTCTATATAAACAATGATTTTCTTGGCTTGCGATTGGCTGCAATGAAATCCAAATATCGAGCTCGTTTAGTTGTAGAAAAAGAGCTACAAGTAGCTATATCGTCACAAACACCAAGATTTGATCAACTTTGTGCTAATAGACAAGCACATCTATCTCATGAAAAACAATAATAAAATATCGTTTTCTATTAGTTTCTATGAATAAATTTTATAAAAGTAAAAATTTTTGTGTTTTTATTTTATGAAACCTTCAGGAAATGTGAAGGGGGGGGGCGGGGGAGCTAAATGATGAAATATTTTTAAGGGAGGCGTAGTAACATCAAGTTTGCAAACAACAGACATACGAGGTGTAACCAAAAAGGGAGGAGACTTATTGAATTTCACGAGCTCTGTACACTCTAATTTTCAAAAAAATTTTTTTTTCTTTGTTGTTACACTCGTCACGATGATATATTCACAGTTTTGACTATATAACATGTGTCATTTTTATATAAGAAGCATAAATGGATTCGTGTTAATCAAAGAATTTTCATTGTTGGAAAAATAATATTACCTTTAAAATAACTTATACTACTTATAAATATTATTATTTTATTACCACACCTCACTGGCAACATTTCAAGAGTTTTTCAGCACTTAATACCTTCTTTTTCTTTTTTTTTTATATACAAAAAATTAATACAAACTCTGTTTAATTATTTTCAATAGGAAAAAATCGCTGTGCACAGAAAAAGGTGTCTAACCACCTCTAACCTTGTGTAGCCCCTCACATAAAAACAACACATGTTATATGTCAAAAAATATATTATAAACTATTTATATATATATATATATATATATATGTAAAGATTTCACATAAACACGTAAAATAAACATCAATGATGAAACCACAATATGAAATGGGAACACAAGACTCAGATCTTTTAGCCGTAACCCTAATCTTTCAGAGTTGGGTTTTTGACTCTGACGAAGACTGCTTGTGACGGTTGAAAGATCTTAGTCTTGTTTTCCTATTTCATATTATAGTCAAAACTGTGAATATATCATCGTGACGACTGTACTAATACAACAGAAATTTAAAATTAGTGTGTACAAAGCTCTCAAAATTTCAAAATCTGTTTACTTTTTGATCACACCTCTCATATTGAAATGGATTATTTTGTATGATTGAGAAATTAATTCAATCTGACATGTTACAACAGCTGGAATCTAGAGAGTACAACAGAGGTCAGGAATTAGATTTGGTTTAGCGTCAGGTATCAGATTTGGTTTTAGCGTCAGGGATCAGATTTGGTTTTAGCGTCAGGGATCAGATTTGGTTTAGCGTCAGGGATCAGATTTGGTTTAGCATCAGGAATCAGATTTGGTTTAGCATCAGGAATCAGATTTGGTTTAGCGTCAGGGATCAGATTTGGTTTAGCGTCAGGGATCAGATTTGGTTTAGCGTCAGGGATCAGATTTGGTTTAATGTCAGGGATCAGTTTTGTTTTATCGTCAGGGATCAGATATGGTTTAGCGTCAAGGATCAGATTTGGTTTAGCGTCAGGGATCAGATTTGGTTTAGCGTCAGGGATCAGATTCGGTTTAGCATTAGGAATCAGATTTGGTTTAGCGTCAGGGATCAGATTTGGTTTAGCGTCAGGGATCAGATTTGGTTTAGTGTCAGGGATCAGTTTTGTTTTATCGTCAGGGATCAGATTTGGTTTAGCGTCAGGGATCAGATTTGGTTTAGTGTCAGGGATCAGTTTTGTTTTATCGTCAGGGATCAGATTTGGTTTAGCGTCAGGGATCAGATTTGGTTTAGCATTAGGAATCAGATTTGGTTTAGCATCAGGGACCAGATTTGGTTTAGCATCAGGGATCAGTTATGTTTTAGCATCAGGGATCAGATTTGGTTTAGCGTCAGAGACCAGATTTGGTTTAGCGTCAGGGACCAAATTTGGTTTAGCGTCAGGGATCAGATTTGATTTAGCGTCAGGAATCTGTTTTAGTTTATCGTCAGGGATCATATTTGGTTTAGCGTCAGAAATCAGATTTTGGTTAAGTGTCAGGGACCAGATTTGGTTTATCGTCAGGGATCAGATTTGGTTTATCGTCAGGGATCAGATTTGGTTTAGCATCAGGAATCAGATTTGGTTTAGCGTCAGGGACCAGATTTGGTTTTAGGGCGATTGTTCGTAGGGATCAGATTTGGTTTAGCGTCAGGAATCTGTTTTAGTTTATCGTCAGGGATCATATTTGGTTTAGCGTCAGAAATCAGATTTTTGTTAAGTGTCAGGGATCAGATTTGATTTAGCGTCAGGAATCTGTTTTAGTTTATCGTCAGGGACCAGATTTGGTTTAGCGTCAGGGATCAGATTTGGTTTAGCGTCAGGGACCAGATTTGGTTTAGCGTCAGGGATCAGATTTGATTTAGCGTCAGGAATCTGTTTTAGTTTATCGTCAGGGATCATATTTGGTTTAGCGTCAGAAATCAGATTTTTGTTAAGTGTCAGGGATCAGATTTTTTAGCATCAGGGATCGTGTGTGGTTTAGCTTTCTGATTACCTTTAGTTCTGATGATTGCAGGTTTGACTCTTGACCATGACCTTTAGTTTTATGTGGTTGGGGGGGGGGGGGGGGGGGAAGGAGAGTCTAGTCTAGACCCTCTCTCGGAGAAGACGTAATTCTTCCGGTTCCTAGCCTGTATGATGTCAGCAACTCGTTATAAGACACCTACTCTAATCAAACTTGTATTATATAACTCATAGAACTTCTCATTTAGAATCAATCTAGTATGTCACTTGTTAGTAACTAAAACAGGTGCCAAATAACAAATGAGCTAAACTTCTATTATAAAACTCATAGAACTTCTCATTTAGAATCAATCTAGGACAGGGATGGCGAACCATATACCCTCGGGTCACCAACTGACCCACCACTCATATTTTAGTGACCCACGTCGTTCTATGTCGATGTTTGTGCAAAACTAAACAAATATTTTTTTTTGCTATGGCAAGTGCTTTTCGTTTACCTATTAACGAGCAGAGGCAACTAATGTGTAGAGTTGCCAATTTAGCATTTATTATGGTGGATTTAGCACATTACAATGAAATATAGCACCATGAAATGTATATTTTTCTATTTAAAGTATATGTACTAGTGTTTTTTTGTTTTAGTTCTGCATCGTAAAATTGTTTTTCTTATCTATAATAGATAGGTTAGCTGCGCATTTATTTGCTTTTTGCTTAGCATTTTCTCTATGAAAATATTTGGCAACACTGCTTGGGCGCTATTAGCCAGTTGTTTTTTGGCAGTCGTAAGCGGCGATGTGTACGAATTGCTTCTCGTTTTAAGTCAAGATTTTCCTGTCTGCATCTGCATACTTACGTGCCGCTGGTATTTTTAGAATTAAAATCAACTCAAAGAGTGTAGTGGCTACTTCTTCTCTCACTTTTCTAGTGATCCTCATTTCATAATCTATAGGAGTGCCACAACCCCTATAGTTATCAAAATTTGCCTTCACTGTTCCGGTTAAGGCCCTGATTTCGTCCATTCCCATGGCGAACTGCAAACTTGCACCCCTCAGCCGGGGGTTGGCAACCTTAGTAGGGCTTCGCATCTTATCCTCCGCTAAACTTGCCCTAGGAGTTTTCTCATCTGGTCCTCGCTCCTGGAGGAGGTCGATTTCTGTTCGGCTTTTGGTGACTTCCCAAATCATACCGTCGGATACTCCTTGCACTCCTGATTAAAATGGCGTTTTCCCCGTGCCTGTAGCTCCACCTGGAGCCGAGAAAAACGCTTTCAAAGGTAGGGTCAAAGTTCAATCCAGAAATTCTCTGGGTTAGGGGATTGGCCCAGAGGGCCGGAGATGATGGGAAACTATCAGGGGGGATAATAAAATAAAATTGGATATGGGCCAGGTATGAAAAAATAAGGGGGGGGGGAGAAAATTGGAAAAACGCAAAAAACCGCTGAAGACCCAGAAAGTGAGGGTTAAAAACTTCTCACAATGCTCCAAAAGTAAAAATCTCCAGATGACAACTCACTAAAAAGTGCTAAACGCTCTATTGCGCTCTCTCTCGACTAAATTGAGAAAAAATTTCCCGCAGGGGATGATCTCAGTATCACCGAAGGTCCAGGATGTCGCTGTACCCGGACAAGTCTCGCTCGCGACGACTGACGGCACGATACTCAAATGGAAAAATATTGAAAAGACCAAGAGATGGCGTAGGAATCGCCGTGTAATTTCATGAAAAGACCAAGAGATGGCGTTAGAATCGCCGTGTAATTTCATGAAAAGACCAAGAGATGGCGTAGGAATCGCCGTGTAATTTCATGAAAAGGCCAAGAGATGGCGTTAGAATCGCCGTGTAATTTCATGAAAAGACCAAGAGATGGCGTTAGAATCGGTGTGTAATTTCATGAAAAGACCAAGAGATGGCGTTAGAATCGGTGTGTAATTTCATGAAAAGTCCAAGAGATGGCGTTAGAATCGCCATGTAATTTCATGAAAAGTCCAAGAGATTGCGTTAGAATCGCCGTGTAATTCATGGAAAGACCAAGAGATGGCGTTAGAATCGCCCTGTAATTTCATGAAAAGACCAAGAGATGGCGTTAGAATCGCCGTGTAATTCATGGAAAGACCAAGAAATGGCGTTAGAATGGCTGTGTAATTTATGGAATCGCCGTGTAATTTTATGAAAAGACCAAGAGATGGCGTTAGAATCGCCGTGTAATTCATGGAAAGACCAAGAGATGGCGTTAGAATGGCTGTGTAATTCATGGAAAGACCAAGAGATGGCGTTAGAATCGCTGTGTAATTTCGATCGATGCAGCTGTACTGCGCTTCTAACTCTTTGCAAAAGCCATGCCAGTCTACCCCTCTCACCCTTAATCTTTGCACAGTCTGGACTGGCCTGGCGAGCGAAGCGAGAGAGTGAGGGCTATAGGGTTATGGTTCCCTAGGGGCAGATCATCTACCACCCTCCAGCTGTTAACTTTTTCGAACATTCCGCTCGTCACCGCGGTAACGTCGATCCAAGAGCTACCGTTAGGGCCCTCGAATGTGGGACTGGACCCTGGGTCGTTGACGACAACCCATATCTCCGGAAGAGGTCGAGGACTTCATTTCCGTCATTAGTAGCTCTGTCGGGGCCCCAAGCCAAGTGCCGAACATTAAAATCTCCCATAAGCACTATCTCTTTGTCCCTAAAATGGGTCAGGGCACGTTCCAATATAGGCAGGGTGTTGCTTATCGACTCTCCGTACTGTCTGTAATACGACATCAATGCGATGTCATAGCCAGGTCCTTTGACTACGCATGATGCTACGTATTTACCGGAGGCGCGGCCAACCTCACAGACATCAATACCCTCACACATAAACTTGATTGCCGTTAACGGTCTATCATTTGTTCCGCAGATCAGCTTGCCTCGCAGCCCTGTCCCCTTGGCGCTACCATAGTTCCAAGGCTCCTGTAGAACTATGGCGGAGGCGTTAGTACTGATTCCAAAGGCCGTGATTTGTTCAGTCACGGACCGCGACTTGCAAACATTCTGCTGTATGATGGTAAACTTATCCATGCAGTTTCATTTCATGGTCCGCACTTCACGTTTCCTTACGGGACAGGACTTGGCATATGCCCCGTGGTCCACACAAGGCAAGCGCAGCTTCTTGCAGTTTGCGCAAGCTATCTTTGTCTTGTCCGGGCAGTCTCTGGACTCATGCTCTCCTGCGCAATGGCCGCAAATGGGGGCACTGCTGGTACACCTCGTCGCCACGTGTCCAAAGGCCAAACATCTGAAACATTGGCTGACTTCGTTATACTTACTAATAAGGCAAATTGCCAGTCAATTCGTAGGCTCTCTTTACTTAATATATTTTCAGCCTTTGCCCTATTTAGGGCGCATATGACTGTTACCTTCATAAAATCAAGTACCAGAAATCGTCTTGGAGCCAATATGAGTGATGCATGTATCAAACTGAAAACTACAACTTATAAACCTCGGATTCTAATGCTATCAGATAAGATGCAGCAACAACTTTATCATTGATTTGATAAGTAAAGTTGTGACCCACTTTTGTTTATTTTTTTATGTAAGATATATAATTGACCCAGGAGTTAAAAAAGGTTCGCCATCCCTAATCTAGGATGTCACTTGTTAGTAACTAAAACAGGTGCCAAATAAAAAATGAGCCAAACTTCCATATCAAATAATTGTAAAAAAAAAGTTAAACCTGTAATATTGAAAACAGTGTTAATGTAGTTAATCTAGGTGAAGCCTGTTATTCTAGACGTTGGAAACAATTACTATTAATTCAGCTATGTGGTTCACCCATTACTGAAATGGGCGCCAAATAACAAATGAGTCAAACTTCTGTCCCCAAAACAGCATTAAAAGTGAAAACATAGAAGTATGGTTGTTGAAAACAATTACTATTAATCCAGTTCTGTGGCTCACCAATAACTGAAATGGGTACCAAATAACAAATGAGCCGAACTTACCTTTCCACCAACAGTACTAATGATGAAAACCAAATTAGTGCAACTTTTGAAAACAATTACAACTAATCTAGTCTTGTGGCTCACCCATAGCTGAAATGGGTGCCAAATAACAAAAGAGCCAAATTAACAATGTACTGGTTACTGGTACTAGTTACGAGGTAGACTTTTGTAGTCCCGATATTGAATCAACCAGGTAATATGGCTCACCCATAACTAAAATGGGTGCCAAATAACAAAAGAGCCAAACTTTTTAGTTTCTAGAAAAGCCCTAAAGGTGAAAGACTATTAAGATTGGAAACAATGGATTTCTAGTTAAGACTTTCTAGTGTTGTATTAGCAATAAAAATGTTAATACATTAGTGACCTTTGAAAGTGTTTGCCTCTGATTACGTAATAGAATTCCAATCGGAAATTGAAACTAATTTATTTTTATTATTTATATAAAATATGTGTAATTAAAAATGTGTTCCATCTTTTTATTGTGCCTTTTGATATCTTTTTATATACCTTTTTTTTACTTTCACTTACTCTCTTCTTGAAATATAATGAAAAGAATATATTAAGATTTAGGTTTAACTTTTTCAAATCGTATTGAAAATCCATTCTGAGGTAAAATGGATAGATAAACAAACAAAAAGTCTCCACACAAATGAAGTTTTATTCAACGATAACAACAACGCGTTTCGAACACTTTGTGTTCATCATTAAAAAAACACTATAATACAAATCATATCTAATCAGTTACAAAATTAGAGTGAAATAATATTCAATTAAGAGAGAATTAAAGACATACCCAAGGATGTGGTGCTGAAGGGTTGGTCCAGTGAAAACAACTAGTAGGAAATAGGTCCGCTGCGATAGATTGGGGATAGGCATTTAGGAGATAAGGTGACAAAGGTGTCGGGTATGCTTAAAAACCGTTAACTGAAATACAATAGGCCAGAAACACTAATTTAGAGCAAAGAAACCTTTTTTTTCTCTAAATTTATTCTTTATGATTCTAGAAACAGTTTTAGAATTTTTTTTTTTTGAAATTATAGTGTCTTCCTAATGATGAACACAAAATGTTCGAAACGCGTAGCTGTTGTTGAATAAAACTTCATTTGTATGGAGACTTTTGTTTGTTTATCCATTTTACCTTAGAATTTTCAAATCGAGTTTTCAAACTGAAATTACAAGTTTTAGAGGTTTTTCTGAGAACAAGAAAATAAGTTTAACAAATTGTTTTGACCTTGGTCTGTATCTATGACAGTATTTGCAGGATATATTAAAAACAAAAAAAATATCTATAATTACCAAAATTAATATTTTTTAATTAACTATAAGTATAGTAATCATAAGAAAATTCCATCTCGTGATTTTAACTGATTTGCATCTTTTGAGGTACCCAAACTCCATTTTTACGTTTTTTTTAAAAATACGAGTACGTATTTTACGTTACGTCTTCTATTTTTTAATTACTGTATTATAAGCGTGTAGATAAAATATATAACACTGGTCAACAACAAAAAATATTTGTCATGGTGACTAAGATGTTTTAACAGTTTTTACCTAATTTAAGTGCGCTGATTCCAGAAATGCTGTCGATTTTTCTCTATCTGGTTTAGTTTTTCTGCTCTATACCAGGCATGGGCGACCTGCGGCCCGTGGGCCACATGCTGCTATTGTGGCCACATTGCTATTAGTATACTAATATAGCACGTAGTATACTAATATACTAATACTAATGCTAATATACTAATATACTAATACTAATTACAAATAACTAATAACTTATAAAGTTTACCAAGCTATAAGTTTCATTATACTAACTATGACTCGTTCTTTTTCAGGTGAGTTCTAACAACATAAACCTTGTCTTGTACACGTGCTTTTTTTTTGACTACTCAATTACGTAAGTAATTTATTTCATTTTAGGATAAAAAGCTTATGAAATGGTCTCCATATATAATAAAACTTTAATGATATAAACAACGCGTTTCAAACACGTAGTGTTCTTCCTCAGTCATTAACTAAAAAATACAATGACACCAGAGAGTTATCTATGACAACATTGTATTTTTTTAGTTATCACCTGAGGAAGAACACTACGTGTTCGAAACAATTGTTTATACCATTAAATTGTTATTATATGTGGAGACCATTTCATAAGCTTTTTACCCTACAATAATTAAATACCACATAATACCTGTTTGCACTATGTTAAAATTAATTTATTTCAAATTTAATATAAAATAAATCAAGAAGAAATAAAAAATAACTATATTTCAATATCTTTAATTTCAAACACTAATATGTTACATTTTTTTACGTAAAAAAATGATAAAAGATACATCAAAAATTGAATTTTTGTTTTTTTTTTAAATTTTTCAGTAATGTTTCATTAAAGTTTAACATGAAATATATAGTAGATATTTATTTTGAAAGTAAATGTATTTTGGAAAGGATGCGATGTGCATAAATTTGAAAACTTGATTCGAATAAAGTGGGCTGGTTGGGGGGGGGGGGAGGGGGGGTAAAAAATCTGTTATGCGGAGTAAAAACAGGGGGGGCCTTATTCAATATTCTTTACTGGATGATACGGGGTTTTTCCCTCCTTCCAGCTATTTATTAAAGCAGAGTCATTCCCCCCCCCAACCCCCCAAACCGCTTTGTATAAAAGAAACTTAATGCTGTCTAATGTGATTCATAATTCTAATAGAACCTCTCAAAAGATTAATTACTATAGTAATAAATTTTCGAAAATATTTAAATGTAACTTTTATATAAATGGAGAATCTGATTTATTGTGATTTTGAGTTAGATCTATTTCTTTTTAAGAAATGTCATTTGAAAATTTAACAGTATTCCAAGTATTTAGCTTATGTAAATAATCAAGATTTAAATAAAAATATCTCAACATACATAACATACATAAAAAAAGATTTCACACAAAACACGTGAAATAACAATCAATGATCAAATCACAATATGAAATGAAAACAAAACTATGATCTTTCAACCGTAACAAGCTGGTTTTTGAGTTGGGTTTGTCTGTAACGAAGACTGTTTGTTACGGTTGAAAGATCTGAGTATTGTTTTCCCATTTCATATTGTGGTTTGATCATTTCTACATAAAACACGTATAATAAAAACATTTCTTCAGAAAACTCGCGTTTTTAATGTTCACTTTTGTTTATCGTTATCTGCAAAGACCTTGTTTCTTTGACTATCTTCATCTATTCTCACTTAGTATCTTCTATGAACAAAGCCATTTTTTATTTCTTTTATTAAAAATATTGTAGGCTTCTAGGTTAAACAATTTTGTGCATTCTTTGTTATGTCTTGTTATATCTGAAGTAGTCATTAGGCTTATACGCTTATATTAAATTATATTAAAAAAAAAATAAATAAAACGACATTACCATTAATAATAGATTTATTTTAGCATAAAATTTTTAATTTTTTTGTTATTTTTTTATTATTTTAATTTTTTTTTTATTTATTATTTTTACCCTTTGAAAATTCCACAACTTAAGCACACATGACCTCCCCCCTTGCACCACTTTGCTAAGTCACTGATAAAAAGGAAATAACATTCAATTACGTTTTGCTAATGAACTATTTTTAAAAGCTGTGGAGTTATAGAAGCAAGAAATGAAACACGATGTGTTTTAAAAAAAACACAAACACATTCGTTAAAAAAAACACGAAGCAATATAAAAAAAATAGTATACAGTATACTATAGTATACATTGTTACCAAAAGAACGACTCTTTGAGTAAAAATATGCAGTAGCCGAAAAAATAGTAGGTATATAGTATACTATTGAATACAACGTCATCAGAAGGTGGGGTTGTTTGAGTAACACGATGTGTTAACTCTGATAACATTGTTAACTAGTGTGCTATTAATATTGTCATGTCATTGTATGTGGTATATTTAATATCATTTGCTAACGTTTGTTAGGGTGGTGGGAGGGGGGGGGGGCATTTGCTAAGGTTTGTTATATAATTCTTTATAAAACTACTTTTGTCATAATATTCCTTGTATTATTATTACTATTCCAAGGAATGTTTTTTACGGTTCAAACAAGTTTTTTTTTTTTCTCTCTCTCTAGCTGATTATTATAAACCATCCAGCCCGCTATATAATCCAGGCTGTAATAGGCAGGCATTTCTGATTTCTCACTGTTTACTTTAAGGACAGTGGTCAAACAAAACAGGGTCAGAGCTATGGTGACCAGTGAAATTCAATTACTGGTCGGCGATTGCACCATACACCCTCTAATCTTAGCTTATTTCTCTGTTTGCATCATCACCATGAAACCAGATATCTTCTCTATTAGATGATACAATCTATGATGGCTTATTTTTCTAAATCTTGAGAACAGTATACTATAACCTATTTCTTCTTTTTACTCTAACAGCTCCTTCTTTTGATAAGAATGTATACTATGGTATACTATATACTTTTTTTTGATATTGCTTCATTTTTCTTATAGAACTTTTTCTTTTGATGACGATGTATACTACATACTATATAGTATACTATACAATATGTATAGTATACTATATAGTATGTAGTATACATCGTTATCAAAACAAGGAGTTCCAAAGAACCCCTTCTTCCGATGATGATGTATACTACAGTATACTATATACTTTCTTTTGATTTTGCTTCTTTTTGATCAAAGAATACCCTATTCTAATGACGATATATTCAATAGTATACTATATACTCTTTTTTCGGCAATCACTCTTTTTTACCCAAAGAACTCCTTCTTTTGATAACAATGTATACTATAGTATACTGTAAAGTATTTTTTATTGCTTCTTTTTACTCAAAGAACCCCTTCTACTGATGATTATGTATACTACAGTATACTATAAATTTTCTTTTGATATTGGTTCTTTTTGCTCATAGAACCCCTTATTCTGATGGAAATTGAAATGTATAGTTTTTTTTAAGTAAAAGAAATAAAGAGAGAGAGAGAGAGAGAGAGAGAGAGAGAGATAGAGAGAGAGAGAGAGAGAGAGAGAGAGAGAGAGAGAGAGAGAGGAGAGAGGGCTAGTAAAAATGATTTAAATCTCCGAGTAAAGGCAAAGTGGAAGTATTATCCATTGATGTTTAAAGATTAAAGAAATTTACCTTCCAGTTCAAAATATCAAGTTTTTCTACTACTCCTTTTTGCTTAGAGAACACCTTATTCTAATGATAAATACTATAGTATACTGTATACTATTTTTTATTGCTTCTTTTTACTCAAAGAACCCCTTCTACTGATGATTATGTATACTACAGTATACTATAAACTTTCTTTTGATATTGCTTCTTTTTTCTCATAGAACCCCTTATTCCGTTGACGATGTATTCAATAGTATACTATATACTCTTTTTTTTTTGGCTATTGCTTATTTTTACTCAAAGAGTCGTTCTTTTGGTAACAATATACACTATAGTATACTGTATACTATTTTTTTTTTATATTGCTTCATTTTGCTTATAGAACTCCTTCTTTTGATGACCATGTATACTACATACTATATAGTATACTATACTATACATATTGTATGGTATACTATATCGTATGTAGTATACATCGTCATCAAAAGAAGGAGTTCCAAAGAACCCCTTCTTCTGATGATGATGTATACTACAGTATACTATATACTCTTTTTTCGGCTATTGCTTATTTTTAATCAAAAAATCCCTTCTTCTGATGACAATCTATACAATAGTATACTAAATATTATTTTTTTCTGCTAATTCTTTTTGCTCACAGAACACCTTATTCTGATGATGAATACTATAATATACTGTATACTATTTTGTATTGCTTCTTTTTACTTCAAGAACCCCTTCTACTGATGATTATGTATACTACAGTATACTATAAATTTTCTTTTGATATTGGTTCTTTTTGCTCATAGAACCCCTTATTCTGATGGAAATTGAAATGTATAGTTTTTTTTAAGTAAAAGAAAGAAAGAGAGAGAGATAGAGAGAGTGAGAGGGAGGGAGGGAGGGCTAGTAAAAATGATTTAAATCCCCGAGTAAAGGCAAAGAGGAAGTATTATCAATTGATGCTTAAAGATTGAAGAAATTTACCTTCCAGTTCAAAATATCAAGTTTTTCTGCTACTCCTGTTTGCTTAGAGAACACCTTATTCTGATGATGAATACTATAATATACTGTATACTATTTTTTATTGCTTCTTTTTTACTCAAAGAACCCCTTCTTCTGATAATGATGTATACTACAGTATACTATATACTTTCTTTTGATATTGCTTCTTTTTGCTCATAGAACCCCTTATTCTGATGACGATGTATTCAATAGTATACTATATACCTACTCTTTTTTCGGCTATTGCTTATTTTTACTCAAACAACCCCACCTTCTGATGACGATGTATTCAATAGTATACTATATACCTACTCTTTTTTCGGCTATTTAATATTTTTACTCAAAGAGTCGTTCTTTTGGTAACAATGTATACTATAGTATACTGTATACTATTGTTTTTGATATTGCTTCATTTTGCTCATAGAACTCCTTCTTTTGATGACGATGTATACTACATACTATATAGTATACTATACAATATTTACAGTATACTACATAGTATGTAGTATACATCGTCATCAAAAGAAGGAGTTCCAAAGAACCCCTTCTTCTGATGACGATGTATACTATAGTATACTAAATATTATATTTTGCTGCTATATCTTTTTGTTTATAGAACACCTTATTCTGATGATGATCTATTCTATAGTGTACTATACTCTATTTTTTTCTATTACTTATTGTTGCTCAAAGAACTCCTTTTCTGAAGACGATGTATACAATAGTCTACTGTATACTATTTTTTTGCTATTGCTTCGTTTTGCTTGTAGAACTTCTTCCTCTGATGACGGTTTTGTTGAAACAAACTTTATAAACATCCATAAATTAATAGTCAAATTATACAATAAATAATTTTGTAAACAACTTGGATCATTTAAAAAAAAACACTAATAGATGAACATGAAAAAAAGAAAAGGAAAACAATATAAAATTCAAATCATATTAAAAAAAACCTTGAATAACCCACTCTATTAATTACTTAACTATTCTATTAAGTTATTAATAAATATACTAAACAATCTATTTCATTAAATAGTTTATTTATAATAATAAGATTTCTATCATTTTGCCAAATTATTATGAAAATGGTCATCAAAGGTTACAGGTCATTAAATAATGACTGACTAAAGGTCATGGAATCTCTGTATGAGGGATGTTTAATCTGCTGAAGAATTTGAAATGTTTGTGGCATCTGGCTCTTGGGACCAACAACAGCATTTTAAACCATTAATCTCACGTCATACCCGGCCTCTAATTTCTATTATTTCGTTTAATTTATACTTTATTATTCATTTCATAAAGTTTAATTTATTTGATTTTAGCGTGTCGCTGATTTTTTTTTTACTTTACTATAAGTATAGTGATCGTGAAAAAATTTTATCTTGAGATTTTAACGGAATTATATGCTTTGAGGGTCCCAAAAGTCGTTTTATGAAGTTTTTTTTACTTTACTATAAGTAAAGTGTAGTGATAAAATTCGTGAAAAAATTCGATCTCGAGATTTTAACAGAATTATATGTTTGAGGTCCCAGAAGTCGTTTTATGAAGTTTTTACTTTACTATAAGTAAAGTATAGTGATCGTGAAAAATATTGATCTCCAGATTTTGACGGCTTTATATATTTTGAGGTCCCAAAAATCGTTTTATGAAGTTTTTACTTTACTATAAGTAAAGTATAGTGATCGTGAAAAATATTGATCTCGTGATTTTGACGCAATTATATGTTTTGAGGTCCCAAAAGTCTTTTTATGAAGTTTTTACTTTACTATAAGTAAAGTATAGTGATCGTGAAAAATATTGATCTCGTGATTTTGACGCAATTATATGTTTTGAGGTCCCAAAAGTCGTTCTATTAAGTTTTTACTTTACTATAAGTAAATTATAGTGATCGTGAAAAAATTCGATCTCCAGATTTTGACGGATTATATATTTTAAAGTCCCAAAAATCGTTTTATGAAGTTTTTACTTTACTATAAGTAAAGTATAGTGATCGTGAAAAAATTTGATCTCGTGATTTTGACGCAATTATATGTTTTGAGGTCCCAAAAGTCGTTTTATAAAGTTTTTACTTTACTATAAGTAAATTATAGTGATCGTGAAAAAATTCGACCTCCAGATTTTGACGGATTATATATTTTGAAGTCCCAAAAATCGTTTTATGAAGTTTTTTTTTACTTTACTATAAATAAGTATAGTGATCGTTAAAAAATTTGATCTCAATATTTTGACGGAATTATATGTTTTGAGGTCCCAAAATTCGTTTTATCATGTTTTCTCGATGATGTCTGTGTGTGTGGGTGGGTGAATGTGTTAGCATTGCTTGTTACCACGCTACGGTTCAGAATCAGGATTTGCAAATTTTCACTTTGGCTTTTCCAAAATGTTATTACTGATGTAGTTATACTAATGAGATTATTTTCATCAGTAGTGTGATGTACAAAAATAAGTTTATATATTGATAAGTGGATCAATCACTATCTGTACTACCTCAGGAATGAAAGACTAATAAACATATCCCATTTAGACGATTATATTATGCCTAAATGAGATATTATATATTATATACCCAAGAAAATTGATATTAAATTTACTTATAGTAATGTTGAGTGTAGTCCACTCCAGATTTTATTTATTAATTCCAAAGAGAACCATTTTGGATAAGTTGAAGTATTATTTGTTTTAATTAGCTACGCAATGGTCTATGATGAGTGAAGTAATATAGAAATGACTAGTGCATTAATTTATACTCGAGAATGAAAATATAGTGGATCAACTAAATTCTGGTAAATTTGATAATAATGAAGCATAATCACCCTTCGAGAAATTGTATTTAATATTATGAAATTCAAGAGGTAGATCTTTAAGATGTTTAGGATGTACATATGTAGTACGAGAAGGTTGGTGTTATTTGTTATGCTATTTGATAATATAATATCAAATTCAATATTTCTAGTAACGTATTTATTTTTTCGCTATTGTGACTATTTATATTAAATTAAAATGAAACTTCATAATACAGAGTTTATCAAATTAAATAATGCCAGTAAAACAAAGTTACTTTTAGTTGTTATAATAATATGAAATTCAATACCTGTAGTAACTTATTTATATTTGACATTATTATCATCACTTGTAATAAAAAAAAAATGAATCTTATAATATGGAGTTTATATGTTCAATAAAGCTAGTAAAGCCAAGTTATTCTTATCAAAGTATTAAATGGATTAGAAATGATTTTTAATACGTTGAATGGAATTCAATTCAGGTTCATAGGTCTGCATTTAGTGTATAAATAATTACAGTCCAGCCAGAATATAGTTGGTCCCTTCATTTCCCGCCAACGCTACATAATGCGCAAGTCATTTATATCGTATGATTATTTCAACCAATCAGAGCTCTCATTTTTCCAAGTCCTTTTCATTTCTAATAGCGTCACTTTTATTTGTAATAGTTTTAAATGAATTCAAATGTGTTCTGATTGAAATATTTAGTTTAATACATCTGTTTTGAATTAGTTTTTACGTTGATTGAACGACAATACAAGAATACAGAAGATATTGATCATAGTTACGGTCAGTGGAAACATTATATTATTTTTCTTTTCTATATTACGAGTTTGATTGATATTTCTTTAGAATTTTCACATTTATGTATAGTAATATATTATTAGTAATAGTATATTTTGATGACCAATACACCTCACCAGGAAAATAGAATATTTAATATAATTACCACCATATACATATATCATACAAAAAATCACTTTGTAGTCATTTACAAGGCTCAGGGAACTTATCAACTGAGTCAAAATAGTTTCTTCTATAAAAATATTGAAAAAGCTTCTTTTAATATCATTGTAAACAGTTATTTAGTGTATTAGTTAAACCTATTTTCCCAATTTCCCTTAGTAATTTCGTATCTTAAACAATGTTATTCTCATATTTTTTTCTCTTATGCTCTATTGTTACTTTAAAATTTATTTAGTTCTGAAATATTATTTTATTTTGCCTAATCTATACTTTATTAAAAAATCCTTGTAACAGTGTTTCAATTATTCTACTATATTGTTTTACTATATGCGACCAACGACCTACTAATATATCCGCGCACTATAGTGCATGTCGTAACTAGCAGTTCCAGACCAGAGGCCTTCTACTGTTTGATTACTCTGCTACTATAATTGGAATGTACTATATGCGTACTATTATTACCATTTGTATTGTACTATTGTAGTTTATCCTATTTTATTTGTTTATAGTATTATTTGTATTATATACTATGCTCTTAGTGTGAATGGATTTTAGTCAGTGAATATCAATCGAATAACACAACAAATACCTCATGACTGGTGAATATCAATTGCTCAATTAGATGTATTCAAATTATATTTTGCATACTAACTACAACTTTATAAGATTAATTTAAATTAATCCAAGTTGAATTTTAAATAAAGGGGTCAGATTAGTCCAGAAGTAACGTCTTCGCCTAAGGACTGTTAGATCCGAGGTTCAATGCCCACTCTGGCCCTCGATTTATTTACGTGGAATGTGAAAAAAAGATTTGATACATCGTCCTTGGGAGTGGGCGTTAATTGGTTGGCCCCGAACCTGTACTATGTCAAGTATATGTACGTTATAGGCCACTACTCTAAATAATACACTTCAGTTAGGACTCCCAATGTAGAATCATTGTGTAGTATCTCAAAGGGCCAAAGTTCGGCCTATGTCTGTTCTCTTGTGAGACTGCCACTGCAACATAATCTAATTTAAAATAATCTTGAATTAGTGCTGGATACACCGGTTTTCATAAGATTACCGAAATACGAAGCATTGAAGCATTGAACGAAGTGTTGCCACGTGGATAGGTGACTTCGGTAATGTGTATTGCCCTTGGTGACTATGGAACCTGCATTAAAAAGAAAAAAAAAAGGTTCTATGGCTATTGTATTCACGCACAAAATATACTTCTGAATATATCTTTAATTATTGAAAGATGTATGGAATAAAAAAGTATTAAATATTTTTAAATCTTTTCACACAGTTTACAAATAAAACAGAAAAACATCGAAACCTCCCATTTTTAAAGGCTGAAAAGATGTCGGCCCGGAGATCTACTCAGCAATGCTAATTAATTTTAAATTTCAGAATTATTTAACTATGTTAACCACCAATGAGTGGTTTATTTCATTTTGTTTGTATATATCATGTATCATTATTACTTGCTACCCTTCTAAAACTAATTAGAATATAATAAAAAGTAAAAAACAAACGATTGAAATTAGCAGTCAATGTTTCTTAAATAACAATAAGAAAAGATAAAATTATTATACAGAACTGGGTCTTTGCATATACTTGACCCTGTCCTATAAAACTATCAACACGAATCAAATCTAAGTCTAAATCTAAATCTAATTTATCCCTTGCTTATGAATTAAAATATTTTTTAAAAGTCATTGCTGATTAAAATCAGGAATCATTATGTTTTTTAAATTATATTTCTGTTTAATTATTAGATAAATATTTTAAACTGTTCTTAGTTTTCTTTTTAATTTAGTAGATGTTGTACTGAGATTAATTTTTGTGTAATTGGTAGATAAATATATTTATAAATAATTTGCATTTTTAAGAAAGGTAAGTGAAAGGAGATTTTTTAGTTGGCACGCAAGTGGTAATTTGATATGTTAAATAAACAGTCAGATCTTGTGTTTAGAGAACGAGTGTTCAAGACTAAGTTGTCAGAGAATAAATATTCAAAGCTTCATTATTCTAAGACTCTTCAGAGTTCTGAAGAGAATCTGAAGAGTCTTCAGACCGAGTGTTTTTAGACAGAATGTTCCAAGACCAAGTATTCGGAGACTGATTATTTCTAGAAAAAGTTTTCTAAAACTGAGTATACTGAGAACTCAGTATTCAAAGACCGAATTTTCTGAGACTGTGCTTTCTAAGACCAAATATACCAAGATCCAGTTTTTTGGTGATCCAGTATTCAGTAACCGAATTTTCTAAGACCGAGTTTTCTGATAACGAGGTTAAGTTGAAATTTAGAGACCAAATAATCCAAGACCGAGTATTCAATGACCGAATTTTCTGAGAACAAATAAATCAAAGACCGAGTATTCAATGGCCGAATTTTCTGAGACCAACTTTTGAATTCAAAGACCAAATTTTTGAGACGAAATAAATCCAAGACCGAGTATTCAATAGCCGAATTTTCTGAGATCAAGTTTTCTGATAACGAGACTAAGTTGCAATTTAAAGACTGAATTTTCTGAGACCAAATAATCCAAGAACGAATATTCAATGACTGAATTTTCTGAGACCGAGTTTTCTGATACCGAATATACAAAGACCGAGTATTCAATGACCGAATTTTCTGAGACCAAGTTTTCTGATATAGAGTATTCTAAAAATGAGTATTCGAAGACCAAGCTTTCTGAGGTCGAGAATTCGGAGACCAAATATTCCAAGACTGAGTATTCCATGATTAAGTTTTTTAAGATATAGCATTCAAAGGCCATGTTTCCTGAGACCGAGTATTTATAGACCTAGTATTCCAAGACTGACTATTCCAAAACGGCGTATTCCAAGACTAAGTTTTAGGAGAGGCCGAGTTCGAGTATTGTTAGACCTAGTATTCCAAGACCAAATACTTCAAGACTGAATATTCCAAAACAAAGTATTACGAGACTCAGTATTCGAAGGCCGAGTTTTTGAAGACAGAGTCTTCAAAGACCTAATTTTCAGATACCGGGGATTCTGAGACTGAATATTCCAAAACAAAGTATTACGAGACTCAGTATTCGAAGGCCGAGTTTTTGAAGACAGAGTCTTCAGAGACCTAATTTTCAGATACCGGGGATTCTGAGACTGAATATTCCAAAACAAAGTATTACGAGACTCAGTATTCGAAGGCCGAGTTTTTGAAGACAGAGTCTTCAAAGACCTAATTTTCAGATACCGGGGATTCTGAGACTGAATATTCCAAAACAAAGTATTACGAGACTCAGTATTCGAAGGCCGAGTTTTTGAAGACAGAGTCTTCAGAGACCTAATTTTCAGATACCGGGGATTCTGAGACTGAATATTCCAAAACAAAGTATTACGAGACTCAGTATTCGAAGGCCGAGTTTTTGAAGACAGAGTCTTCAGAGACCTAATTTTCAGATACCGGGGATTCTGAGACTGAATATTCCAAAACAAAGTATTACGAGACTCAGTATTCGAAGGCCGAGTTTTTGAAGACAGAGTCTTCAGAGACCTAATTTTCAGATACCGGGGATTCTGAGACTGAATATTCCAAAACAAAGTATTACGAGACTCAGTATTCGAAGGCCGAGTTTTTGAAGACAGAGTCTTCAAAGACCTAATTTTCAGATACCGGGGATTCTGAGACTGAATATTCCAAAACAAAGTATTACGAGACTCAGTATTCGAAGGCCGAGTTTTTGAAGACAGAGTCTTCAGAGACCTAATTTTCAGATACCGGGGATTCTGAGACTGAATATTCCAAAACAAAGTATTACGAGACTCAGTTTCGAAGGCCGAGTTTTTGAAGACAGAGTCTTCAAAGACCTAATTTTCAGATACCGGGGATTCTGAGACTGAATATTCCAAAACAAAGTATTACGAGACTCAGTATTCGAAGGCCGAGTTTTTGAAGACGGAGTCTTCAGAGACCTAATTTTCAGATACCGGGGATTCTGAGACTGAATATTCCAAAACAAAGTATTACGAGACTCAGTATTCGAAGGCCGAGTTTTTGAAGACAGAGTCTTCAAAGACCTAATTTTCAGATACCGGGGATTCTGAGACTGAATATTCCAAAACAAAGTATTACGAGACTCAGTATTCGAAGGCCGAGTTTTTGAAGACAGAGTCTTCAAAGACCTAATTTTCAGATACCGGGGATTCTGAGACTGAATATTCCAAAACAAAGTATTACGAGACTCAGTATTCGAAGGCCGAGTTTTTGAAGACGGAGTCTTCAGAGACCTAATTTTCAGATACCGGGGATTCTGAGACTGAATATTCCAAAACAAAGTATTACGAGACTCAGTATTCGAAGGCCGAGTTTTTGAAGACAGAGTCTTCAAAGACCTAATTTTCAGATACCGGGGATTCTGAGACTGAATATTCCAAAACAAAGTATTACGAGACTCAGTATTCGAAGGCCGAGTTTTTGAAGACAGAGTCTTCAAAGACCTAATTTTCAGATACCGGGGATTCTGAGACTGAATATTCCAAAACAAAGTATTACGAGACTCAGTATTCGAAGGCCGAGTTTTTGAAGACAGAGTCTTCAAAGACCTAATTTTCAGATACCGGGGATTCTGAGACTGAATATTCCAAAACAAAGTATTACGAGACTCAGTATTCGAAGGCCGAGTTTTTGAAGACAGAGTCTTCAAAGACCTAATTTTCAGATACCGGGGATTCTGAGACTGAATATTCCAAAACAAAGTATTACGAGACTCAGTATTCGAAGGCCGAGTTTTTGAAGACAGAGTCTTCAGAGACCTAATTTTCAGATACCGGGGATTCTGAGACTGAATATTCCAAAACAAAGTATTACGAGACTCAGTATTCGAAGGCCGAGTTTTTGAAGACAGAGTCTTCAGAGACCTAATTTTCAGATACCGGGGATTCTGAGACTGAATATTCCAAAACAAAGTATTACGAGACTCAGTATTCGAAGGCCGAGTTTTTGAAGACAGAGTCTTCAAAGACCTAATTTTCAGATACCGGGGATTCTGAGACTGAATATTCCAAAACAAAGTATTACGAGACTCAGTATTTCGAGGCCGAGTTTTTGAAGACGGAGTCTTCAGAGACCTAATTTTCAGATACCGGGGATTCTGAGACTGAATATTCCAAAACAAAGTATTACGAGACTCAGTATTCGAAGGCCGAGTTTTTGAAGACGGAGTCTTCAGAGACCTAATTTTCAGATACCGGGGATTCTGGGACTGAATATTCCAAAACAAAGTATTACGAGACTCAGTATTCGAAGGCCGAGTTTTTGAAGACGGAGTCTTCAGAGACCTAATTTTCAGATACCGGGGATTCTGGGACTGAATATTCTAAGACGGAGTACTCCAAGACTAATTTTTCTGAGATATGATATTCAGAGGCCGAGTTCCCTGAGACCGGGTATTCTTTTATCTAGTACTCCGAGACCGAGTATTTCAAGACTGAATTCTCCAAAACAAGTATTACGAAACTGAATATTCGAAAACCGAGTTTTTGAAGACGGAGTCTTCAGAGACCTAATTTTCTGAGACCGAGGATCCTGAGGCTAAATATTCCAAGATGGAGTATTCCATGACTAAGTTTTTTGAGATAAAGAAATCATAGGCCATGTTTCTTGAGACCTGAGTATTCCGAGACTGATTATTCCAAGACGGAGTACTCCAAGACTAAGTTTTCTGAAATATGGCATTCCGAGGCCGAGTTCCCTGAGACTAAGTATTCTTTGATCTAGTATTCTAAGACCGAATATTTCAAGACTGAATATTCCAAAACCAAGTATTACGAGACTCAGTATTCTAAGCCGAGTTTTCTGAGATGGAGTATTCAGAAACCGAATTTTCTGATACCAAGAATTCTGAGACTAAATATTCCTAAACCTAATACTCCAAGACTGCGTATTCCTAATACTCCTAGACCAAATGCTCAGAGATTAAGCATTCCAAGACCGAGTATTTCGAAGACAAGTTTTTTGGCCACTCTATTATACCATCCAAAAGACTGGTATTTTTAAAAAAAATAGATCATTTCACTTCTCAATTATTAGTAAATATCAAAGAAGAACTGCTCCCTTCTACTGATTTCATTAAACGCAATGACTCTCCACAATTATGATTTGAAAGTCTATAGTTCTATTATTTTGCCAAATAAAGTAGATGACTGCGCTATATTTCCACCTACTTATTTATTACCATCAAGCTAGAAGGTGTGTTCAGTATTCGAGTATTTCTAGGTCGAGATAGAGTAGAATAAATATTTATTTTAAAGCTTTATTCCAGACAGGCAGAAAACAAGATAAAAAAAAAACACCCTTTATTTAAATTCATTTATAATCGTTGAAAACAATGCGATGTCATGAATACTCAAATATGAACAACTTATTGATATTTGTTCTTTTAAAAATAATTAATTCGACGTGACACGAGTTGACCTACTTGGATATGAATAACTGATAAGTAACCAATAGCAATCAATGGAAAGGAATTCATCAGAGGTATTGTATTAAAACCTTTTAAATCGCTTCATTATTCAATGGTATGGATAAATTATACAACATATTTCCTACTTTACTCAGAGAAAACTAAAGTAGGCCTGATGATTATCAGTTTTTGATTGTTTTGAATGATTTACATATTGTCAGCCAAAATGCATCTATTTCAGATATTTTGAGATTATTTTTGTATGGTTTGTGTCTATGTGTACTTGTCTGCGTGTTTATATATACATACAATAAATTCAAAACGAAGGAAACACACAGAAAGACACAGACATAACTCACATCGATATTTCGACCATCGTCGTCATCAGGAGGTGCGAAGAGCGAAGAGTCCCGCAGGAAGACAGGGCGGTACTCACCCTGTCTCACCCTGAGTACCGCCCTGTCTTCCTGCGGGACTCTTCGCTCTTCACACCTCCTGATGACGACGATGGTCGAAATATCGATGTGAGTTATGTCTGTGTCTTTCTGTGTGTTTCCTTCGTTTCGAATTTATTTTATTTTAAAAAAGTCCGCTGGACCGTTTCTTTTAATTGTATATATATATATATATTTGTGTATAATTCAAAACATGAAACAGTCAGTCAGGATAAGTTATCAAACGATTATAAGGATAGAACACGTAGAAACAACAACAACAACAACAAAGAAAAGTCACTAAAATATTTTGACTATGTCATCATCAGGAGAAGAAGAAGAAAAAGAAGATGAGGAGTCCTGCTTGGCTAGCAAACAGTAGTATGTGATGTGTGTGTGTGTGTGTGTGTGTGTGTTTGTATGACTCTATTTGTATATATGTATTTCTGCGAGTGTATGTGTGAGTGTATTTGACGTAGCTATATGACTGTGTGTGTGTGTGTGTGTGTGTTGTGTGTGTGTGTTTGTATGACTGTATTGGTATATGTATATGTACTTTGCGACTGTGTGTGTTCGTGTATTTGTGTATATGTACTCTGCGACTGTGTGTGTTAGTGTATTTGTATATGCGTATCTCTATGAGTGTGTTTGAGTGTTTGTGTGTGTGTCGCGTGTTTAAATGTATTTATGAATATGTATCTGTGTGTGTGTGTGTGTTGTGTGTGTGTGTGTGTGTGTGTGTGTGTGTCGCGTGTATAAATATATTTGTGAATATGTATCTGTGTGTGTGTGTGTGTGTGTGTGTGTGTGTGTGTGTTGTGTGTGTGTGTGTGTGTGTGTTGTGGGTGTGTGTGTGTGTGTGTTTGTGTGTGTGTCGCGTGTATAAATATATTTGTGAATATGTATCTGTGTGTGTGAGGGTGTATATCTGTTTCTGGTGACTTATTTATTACCATTATTAAGATTTTAATACTATTTTATTAATTTTTAAATAAAATTTCAAAAACAGAAGTTTATTTATTTTTATGTTTCAAAAAAAAAGAAGAAAATTAAAGACAGGTAGAATCTTTTCTCGCAGTTAATTTAATTCATAAAATTAAAATATCCTATTTATAATTGGTTTTTATTTAAAAAGATAAATTATATGTTTATTGAGTTGTAATAAACGTATATAACGTATAACGTATAAACGTATTTAAAAAAAAAATTCATCTTACGTCATCTATTGGACAGCTTCGTCAGGTATGTTATAATCTATGCTCATATAAATAAGTGAGTAATAAATGTGAAAATTATTTTTCTATATTACCATAATAACCAATAATAAATTAGAGTAATGATATATTTGAAAATATTCAAGTAGAAACAAAATTACATAACTGTTTCACAGTTGTTTGGCTTTCGTCGCCTCATTTGATAACACCTCATACTAAACAGCAGCCCTCGTCTCTTTCCTTCCATTTATAATGAATTCCATTAATAACATATTCCAATCAGTCCATACTAGCTAAAGTTTACTTGTCTATTTTATGACTGGCAGTTTAAATTTTGTAATTTATAGGATTTTTTTAGCATTTGTAATCCGTTACCGGTATCTTTTCATTATCATTCAAAGCTATTTAAAAAAAATAAAATACCTTCTATGCAACTATTAATTATTAACGTCTTTATTTTTTTTTTTAGAAAATAAGACCTCCCCCCGAAAATAAACCCCTAGTTAAAATAATGCGAAAAATATAATTCGTTAAAAATTATAGCTATATTTGCAAGACATGAGAGATTCGGGCCTATAAATTGATATAGTTTTTTAATATATTGGCCAAATAAGTAGCCCCATACTAATTAATAGCCCAATTAATTAAGTATATTCATTATTTCTGATAACTTGAGTGTATACCACTCCAATTGTTTTATTTATATTTTTTTTTTGGAAAATTCGTATTTTTTTTTTTTGGCTAAATATCCCAGCCACACATTCAAATAGTTCAAGTTATTAAATATTACTCATTATTAGGGATAAGTTGAGTGTATACCACTACATTTTTTTTTATATTTTTTTTTTATAATTAAGATATTATTTTAGCACTATTGGCTAAATATCCCATCCACACATTAAAATAGTAAAATTTCTTAAACATTACCTATTATTTGTTATAAACTGAGTGTAAACCATTACAGATTTTTTTAAACGTTTTTAATATTTGTAACATTGCTTTTACAATTTATATAATTAATATGGCAAACCGTCATATCTCGTATGATGATCATGGAGTCGTTGGAGCGCTTTTGGTTAGTTTAGTAGTTTCTGAGATCAGTAGGTTAGTTGCGATTGAAGATGGACAACGTCCGAAAGCACTCTAACGACTCCAAGATCATCTTACGAGGTATGACGGTTTGCCATATTAATAATATAAATCATACTAACCTCAGTGGTAGTATTAATAATATGCATGTATTGCTTTTACAAGCCTGACGTACTATTTACATTTAGAATTTACTGAGTTTCCCTTTCTCTGAAAGAAATTTTTTTTTTTTAAGAACTTTCCCTAGGGTTCATTATAAAAAACACTAATTTCTTGATCCGTTATTTTTTTTGTTTACTTTTAACCAATCGTATTTGAAGTTACGTTAAAGTAGGCATCATTTCTTTACTGGAAGGAATCAGTCGATGGATTTTTTTTAAGCAAGTGTCGTAATCAGCGTCTCCAATCAACAGGTATATTATGCAACAACACTTGGACTCGGGACCTTTGCGAATTCCTTCCCCTACCAATGAGGTCAGCATTCTTTTAAAATCCCACCAATGTTTAATTAAATCAATATTAAAAAACATCAAACGTATATCTCTCAGACTTTAAAAAAAAATTAAAATATCGTATTTAGTATATTTTTTTTATAAAAATTTAATTTTATAAATCGAAAAAATCGATAATCTTGTAAAATTATCGAAAACATTAAACAAAAAAAAAAATAAAAATTCTAAAAATAGTGCAATCAGTTATGATGTAGTATTTACTCATTATAGGGTAAAAAGATAGTGAAATGGTCTCCACATATGTAGTGCAATCAGTTATTATGAAGTATTTACTCATTGTAGGGTAAAAAGGTAGTGAAATGGTCTCCACATATGTGGTGCAATCAGTTTTATGTAGTATTTACTCATTGTAAGGTAAAAAGCTATGAAGTAGTCTTCAAATATGTGGTGCAAATAGTTAATGTGGTATTTACTCATTGTAGGGTAAAAAGATAGTGAAATGGTCTCCACATATGTGGTGCAATCAGTATTATATAGTATTTACTCCTTGTAAGGTAAAAAGCTATGAAGTAGTCTTCAAATATGTGGTGCAAATAGTTAATGTGGTATTTACTCATTGTAGGGTAAAAAGGTAGTGAAATGGTCTCCACATATGTGGTGCAATCAGTTATTATGTAGTATTTATTCATTGTAGGGTAAAAAGGTAGTGAAATGGTCTCCACATATGTGGTTCAATCAGTTATTATGTAGTATTTACTCATTGTAGGGTAAAAAGATAGTGAAATGGTCTCCACATATGTAGTGCAATCAGTTATTATGTAGTATTTACTCATTGTAGGGTAAAAAGGTAGTGAAATGGTCTCCAAATGTGGTCAATCATTATTATGTAGTATTTACTATTGTAGGGTTAAAAAGGTAGTGAAATGGTCTCCACTATGTTGCAATCAGTTATTATGTAGTATTTACTCATTGTAGGGTAAAAAGGTAGTGAAATGGTTCCACATATGTGGTTCAATCAGTTATTATGTGTATTTACTCATTGTAGGGTAAAAAGATAGTGAATGGTCTCCACTTTGTGTGCAATCAGTTATTATGAGTATTTACTCTTGTAGGGTAAAAAGTAGTGAAATGGTCTCCACTATGGTTCAACAGTTTTATGTGTATTTACTCATTGTAGGGTAAAAAGTATGAAATGGTTCCACATATGTATCAATCAGTTATTATGTAGTATTTACTCATTGTAGGGTAAAAAGGTAGTGAAATGGTCTCCACATATGTGGTGCAATCAGTTTTATGTGGTATTTACTCATTGTAGGGTAAAAAGCTAATGAAATGGTCTCCACATATGTAGTGCAATCAGTTATTATGTAGTATTTACTCATTGTAGGGTAAAAAGATAGTGAAATGGTCTCCACATATGTGGTGCAATCAGTTTTATGTGGTATTTACTCATTGTAGGGTAAAAAGGTAGTGAAATGGTCTCCACATATGTAGTGCAATCAGTTATTATGTAGTATTTACTCATTGTAGGGTAAAAAGATAGTGAAATGGTCTCCACATATGTAGTGCAATCAGTTTTATGTGGTATTTACTCATTGTAGGGTAAAAAGGTAGTGAAATGGTCTCCACATATGTGGTGCAATCAGTTATTATGTAGTATTTACTCATTGTAGGGTAAAAAGATAGTGAAATGGTCTCCACTATGTGTGCAATCAGTTTTATGTGTATTTATCGTTGTAGGGTAAAAAGGTAGTGAAATGGTCTCCACATATGTGGTGCAATCAGTTATTATGTAGTATTTACTCATTGTAGGGTAAAAAGATAGTGAAATGGTCTCCACATATGTGGTGCAATCAGTTTTATGTGGTATTTACTCATTGTAGGGTAAAAAGATAGTGAAATGGTTCCACATATGTTGCAATCAGTTATTATGTAGTATTTCTCTTGTAGGGTAAAAAGATAGTGAAATGGTCTCCAATATGTGTGATCAGTTTTTATGGTATTTATCATTGTAGGGTAAAAAGATAGTGAAATGGTCTCCACATATGTGGTGCAATCAATTTTATGTGGTATTTACTCATTGTAAGGTAAAAAGCTATTAAGTGGTCTCCAAATATGTGGTTCAATCAGTTATTATGTGGTATTTACTCATTGTAGGGTAAAAAGCTATGAAGTGGTCCCCATATATAGAAATTTAATAGTATGAACAAAGTGTTCGAACACGTACTGTTCTTCTACAGGCATTAACTTCAGGTACAACTGGTACCACACACACTCACACTTAGTTAATGCTTGAAGAAGAACACTACGTGTTCGAAAAGCGTTGTTTATACGATTAAATTTTTATATATGGAGACTATTTTATTAGCTTATTACCTTACAGAATTAAAAAGTTTTCAGTGGTATACACTGAATTTATCAAATGAGCCATTTTCATTGAAAATAGTGTAAGTCCATTTTGACTGAAAATTAAATAATGATAAAAATGATTAGGTGTGTTCTCTAATCGCGGAATTCGGTTAATTTTCTAGTATAAAAAATCAAACTCTCTTCAACTTTGGTTTTATTTAAAATTTTTCTAGGTAAAAAGGATAAAAAAAAAAATATCAAACATCAAACATATACCATATGAAAATGGATTTTAAATTTATGGATTTACTACAGAATATAAATAGAAAAACCACCAAAAAAAAAAGACTCACAACGAATTTCGAATTTTTGTCTCGGGCGAAGTAGTCATTTGATAGTGGTTGATAATATATATATAAAAAATATAAATATTATATATAAATAAACCCCCTGAGTTTTGGGGACTCTACGAAGACTCTTGTTAAACGTTGTAGATCTTAGTTTTTTTTTCCTTTCTTATTGTGGTTTGATATATATATATATAAAACTTATGATAAATATTACACGAAATCTTTTAAATACCAGTGACATCCAATTTTCTAGAAGAGATTTTATTTAACAATTTATCTACGTTGTTACCATTAGAAAAAAGTTACTATGTAAAAGTCAAATTATGAGCAAGCATACGAAGTGATTCATAGGTCAAATGACTCATCATATGGTAACCATGACTAGCTGTTTCGGTTGAAAAATTGTCTTGAACTTCTTACTGTGGTTTAAACTTTTAATTTTTATTCGCATTACTTTGAAATCATATATATATATATATACATACAAAACTAAAGTTTATCGGGACTCGGTCAGTTCTTCAGGTTCAAGTTAAACTCAACGTTTCGGTCTTTATTTAAAACCTTTTTCATAGGCCTACAAAAACAGAGAAAATATAAGAAATAATACAATCATTAAAAAAATCAAAGATACATAAAAGTGCAATTAGTTACATTTAAAAAATTACAATGGAAATTTTGACTATAGTTTAGTGAGAAAACTTACAGAAGTATGAATTTTGAAACAGAAAACCTAACTATTACATTACAAATTATTTTACAAAGAAAAATAATATATGGATTTTAACAACAACTGTAGTTTGAATGAACACGTGACACTGAACTGAAATAACCAAGCAAGGTAACAAAATTTCACAAGACAACCAAAAAGACACTAACACAATTTTTCATCTATCAACAATGTTTAACTTAATACACCCGAATAAATATTATTTAAATTTGAAATGTCACTTCTATAATTAATGGATGACTAGTCCTTTCTTCAATCATACTTGTGTAAGTTTTCTCACTAACCTATAGTCAAAATATCCATTGTAATTTCTTAATTGTAACTAATTGCACTTTTATGTATGTTTGATTTTTGAATGATTGTATTATTTCTTATATTTCCTCTGTTTTTGTAGGCCTATGAAAAAGGTATTAAATAAAGACCGAAACGTTGGCAATGAGAGTTTAATTTGACCTAAAGAACTGACCGAGTCCCGATAAACTTTAGTTTTGTTTCTATTCCATGATCGATACTTTTATCAATATATATATAGTCGTTATCAGCCTTTGGAGCGATTCACTTCTTTTCCTGAAGACGAGGACATCGAAATATAGTAGTGAGTTCAGTGATTTCTTTTCTATGCGTTCTTTTTAAATTCTAGTATATATATATATGTGATCAAACCACAATAAGAAATGGGAAAACAAGACTAAGATCTTTCAACCGTAACAAGCGGTCTTCGTCAGAGTCAAAAACCAAAAACACCAGTTGGGTTTTTGACTCTGACGAAGACCGCTTGTTACGGTTGAAAGATCTTAGTCTTGTTTTCCCATTTCTTATTGTGGTTTGATCATTGATTGTTGTTTCACGTGTTTATGTGAAATCTTTTTTATATATAGACAAGATTTTTTCACCGTATTCCTTTTCATATGTCATTTATTTTCAATAAATTCATACAATTCAATATATATATAAGATTTCACATAAACACGTGAAATAACAAAAATAATCAATGACCAAACCACAATAAGAAATGGGAAAACACGACTAAGATCTTTCAACCGTAACAAGCGGTCTTCGTCAGAGTCAAAACCCAACTGACTTATTCTTATTGTGGTTTGATCATATATATATATATATATATTATATATATAGGAAGTTTTGTTAAAACTTATGCCTATTTCTAATTTCACTCTTTTTCGGGTTAATTTTTCCATTCTTCTGAGTTCTGGCTTCCGAGAGTTCGGGACTAGATATATCAGTTCTCCTAGTCCCGAACTCTCGGAAGCCAGAACTCAGAAGAATGGGAAAATTAACCGAAAAAGAGTGAAATTGGAAATAGGCATAAGTTTTAACATAACTTGTATGATGAAGGCTGCTCCCCAAATACACACACATATATAATATATATATATATATATTATATATATATATATATATATATGGTGTGTGTGTGTGTGTGTGTGTGTGTGTGTGGTGTGTGTGTGTGTATGTGTGTGTGTGTGTGTATATGTGTGTGTGTGTGCGTGTGTTGTGTGTGAGTGTGTGTGTGTATCAAAGTCTAATAACAGACTAAATTAGAAATGGGACTAGATCTTTGGACTGTATAGTATTTCATATTAGAGAAGCATTTGGAATGACTCTCTATTGATGACACGTGGTTGAAGTCAGAAATAGTTTAATTTCTAAGATCTTACTATAGCTTATTTACATCATACAATATTATTTAATATCATTAACTGTATTCATACTATAGTATGGTGCTAAATTGAATAGGTGTTTTGAGCAGAGTTAATCCTCTCTACTGTAATGTCTCTGTCGTTGAAGAATAACTTTCCCTTTCTTTCTAACTGACTAATGTACTCGTATCTCTGTCCATTAGTTAATGCAGTATTTAGTAATAGAACAGTTTTCACTGACGCCTCACTTTCTTAAAGTGATAATTATATAAAACAGATATTAAACAAGTGAAAACGACCTTCCCATTATCATGAAACTATCTATACATTATAATATTATTCTATGTTATCTACATATCAATCCGGCTAATATACAGTTATGTCAAAATACAATAAAGAAAAATGTATTTTAATATATATATCTCAACATCTATATGACATCGCTAGATGGAGATATAAGCCCAACTTATTTTATTGGCCTTATATCTACTTGTTCTGTTATATATATATATCTATATTATATATATATATATATATATATATAAACGAAAAAACGGTGTTAAAAAAACTTTCTCTAATACTTCAACAGAGCCCCTTTTATTATCAATTCTATAGTTTTGCCATACCCGAATCATTGGACCCCTTCCAAGATTAGCCAAACAACTTGATATTAATATAGTGTTTTCTAATCGTAATAACGTGGGTAATATATTATAAAAACTCTCCCAGCGGAATTGGAGTCTGCTGGTATTTATAAAATTCCGTGCAAAAATTGCCATAAAATTATATTGGTCAAACTGGTAAATCATTAAGGACACGTGTAAAACAACACCAATATAACGTAAGTAGACAGGAAAAAGTAATGCCTTATTCTTGCATATAAAAAATGAAAATCATCATATTGATTGGACAGGAGCTAAATTTATTACCTATGAAAAATCAATGTTGTTAAGAAATATTATTGAATCGTCTCTAATTAAATTTAATAGATATAATATTATAAACATTAGTAACGGGTCTCTTCAAACTTGATACTTTCGTCACGAGGGCAATTTACTCTTCTTGAATTTTGAACTCGTATTGTGTCCAGTTTGGATCGTGTTTCATTTAATTAAGTGAAATATATATATATATATATATGATCTAACCACAATAAAGAAATGGGAAAACAAGACTAATCTGTTTGATCATTGATTGTTGTTTCACGTGTTTATGTGAAATCTTTTTATGTATATATATATATATATATATATATATATTATATATTATATATATTATATAGTATTAAAGAGTATGCCGATTTTCTTTTTTGTCCTTTTTCTGTTTAATTTTTCCAATTTTTCTAAACTTAGTTTTCAACTTTCAGTTAATATATACATCAATTCTCCAAATGATTTATTACTGAACTCTATAAAATTAATCGAAGTTATAATTCTAACTATAAACTACACACTAAATTGTCCAACGTTTTCAGTCATCATAGACATCTTCAGAGATATAGGATTGTAACTAATTAATAAACTTTAATTAAAGAAAAAACACTATCAAAAAGTTATTATACATACTCTAAATACTAGCTAACAAAAATGAAAATCGGCATACTCTTTAATAAAGCATGTTTAAATGAAGGTCTGCTCCCAAAATATACTAATATATATATATATATATATATATATTATTATATATATCATATATATATATAACTAATACAATTCGTCTTTGTCATAGCCACAACTCAAATTAAAATAAGTGAAATAAGGCATCTGGTATGGTAATCAGAAGGTGTGGTATTAAAGGGCAAGCAAAGAGAATAAAACACTGGGCAAATATTCTAGATCTGTGACCTCCTTCCCTTCTCAATACCACACCAGATGTTCTATTTCGATTGCTTCAGTTTGAATTAACACTGATGAAGACTAGTTGGTTACGTTGTAGTTCTGAATTTCCTATGTTGTTTAGACAACAATTATTATGTCACGTATTATATTATATATATATATATATATATATATATAAAGATTTCACATAAACACGTGAAATAACAATCAAAAACCACAATATGAAATGGGAAAACAAGACTAAAATCTTTCAACAGAAACAAACTGTCTTTGACAGAAACCAAAAGTCAAAAACCCAAGGGGTATATATATATATATATATATATATATACCCCTGTATATATATAGGTGTGTCACCTAATCGGGATTCGGTCAATTTTCTAGGATAAAAAATCAAACTCTCGTTGCCGACGTTTCGGTTTTATTTAATGCCTATGAAAAAGGTTTTAAATAAAACCGAAACAATTGATAATTGATTGTTATTTTACGTGTTTATATGAAATATTGTTATATATATATATATAATGACTTTGGTAAACGTGCTGTATATTAAGTCACCAACAAAAAGGGGAATAGCTAGTAGGTTAGAATCAGTTTTTAAGAAGTTCGTAAATGCAGAAACTGGTATCACTTTCAATTGTACATATATAAATATATATATGTACTTAAAATAAACTGTGATACATTCAAAGAAACATGACAAAGACTCACTTGTCAATATTTCGACCATTATTGTGGTCGTCCTCAGGAGAAAAAGTTAATTGATAGTGGGAGGACAGTCAACTGCCATATATATATATATATATATATATATCATTCATACTACTGAACTACTTGTGTTGATTTCAGAGCAATTTCTGTTAATTTAAAGAATATATATATATAATAAAGGCAAACCACAAGGAAAATAAAAACAGAAATAAATGCTCTGTTTTAGTTAGAGCATTTATTTATTTTGTATTTCATTTCCTTTTGGTTTGAACGTCATTGATTGCATCACTGGTTTAATTGTGATTTTTCTGTGATACATAACAGATTCAATAATATATCGACCGTTTGATAGAATAGGTGTGTTATCTAATCGGGATTCGGTCAAATTTTTTAGGTGCAAAAATCAAACTCTCATTGTTTGACGATGTTTTGGTTTTATTTTAAAACCTTTTACAAAGCCAGAAGTAAGCATGTTTTTTATTAAACAAAATGAAATTTACATTATTTAAAGTAACAACAATCTTAACCAGACAAAACCTTTGACTAGACTAATAAGATAACATTACTTAATGTTATGACTAATGACTTAATGTTAATGGGTAATGCTATCTTATTAGTCTAGTCAAAAGTTTTGTCTGGTTAAGATTGTTGTTACTTTAAATAATGTAAATTTCATATTTTAAGTAAAAAGAAACTTACTTCTGTCTATTAAAAAGGTTTTAAAATAAAACCAAACCGTTGGCAATGAGATTTTGATTTTTGAACCTAGAAAATTTGAATGAATCCCGATCAGAAAACACACCTACTGTATATGGTATATAATATATATATATATATATATATATATATATATATATATATATGGATTAATTACCACAATGAAAACAATTTTTGAAAACAATGCTCTAAGGCCTTCGTTAAACATCGTCGAGAGCGCAAGTGAATTAAAAAAACAATAAATAATTGTTAACTTGGCTGATTGAAAATTATATCGTGTTATTTTGATTATATTCATATATATATATATATATAACATAAAATATATTATTATTATTATATAAAATAATATATTTATATATATTATTTTTGTAAACAGGAATACGATCCAAAAAGACAACAAACGTTTGACGGTAAATCACAAACACAGAACAAAGGAACAAACACAAGAATGTCTCTAATTTTCGGTTGAGCCGTCATCAGGAGAGTTGAGATAGGGACACCAAGAGCACTTGTGAAGCTACGTTGGAGACCCTAGATAAATATATACCATGATAAACGAAAAAACGGTTCGGCAGGACAGATAACACTTAAAATAAACAGTGACACACGACTGAAAATAACAAACGACTCACTTTTCAATACTTTGACCGCCATTACGGTCGAAATATTGAAAAGTGAGTCTTTTGTTATGTTTCAGTCTATGTGTCACTGTTTATTTTAAGTATATATATATATATATATATATATAGTTAAAAAAAAAAAGAAAACCAGATAGAAAAATGCTCTGAGCCTTTCAATTTATGTCATCAGAGAGCAAACAAGGTAGAACTGAGTTCTTACCTTGTTTGCTCTCTGATGAATAAATTGAAAGGCCTCAGAGCATTTTTTTCTATCTGTTTTCTTTTTTTTTTCCTTGTGGTTTGTTTTCATTGATTGTATCACGTGTTTATTGTGATTCATCTGCATATATATAGATAAATATTTCACATAAACAAGAAATGGGAAAACAAGACTAAGATCTTTCAACCGTAACCGTCGCTTCACAAGTGCGCTTGGTGTCCCTATCTCAACTCTTCTGATGACGGTTCAACAAAAAATTAGAGTCAGTAAGTGTGTTTGTTCCTTTGTTCTGTGTTTGTTATTTACCCCGATATATTATTTTTGTAGCATACGATATATTATGACTATGGTATAAATTATGAATGAATGACATGAGATAATTGATGGAAGGTACGTACATATGAGATTGTTGGTGCTTTTGGTCTTGGGCGGCCTGATCTGAGGAGAAGCAATACCAACAAGGCTGGCCACAACAAGAAGCAAGGTGAGGACGGACATAGCGAGCGCGGCGCGCGATCTGTCTTAAGCGGAGGGGGTAAACTCTGGAAAGGTCTTGTACCGTACGCACCTGTCCGCTGACTGGTTTACTGCTCGTTCTACAGCTTTCTACCCACACTCTTGTTCTTGCGCCACGCCCTAACTCTCCTACCACTATGCCGCTGCTTTTGACTTGCCTGCAACAATCATGTGTCTTCAGCTGGGTCAGAGGTAGCAAAAAATACGTATCATATAACTTACGTAGTATCAGGCAGTGGCTGTCCTTCAAGGAAACACACAAAATCCCTTTGTGACAAGACACAATGAAGATTGATTCTATATTGCGAGTCATAAAAACTCAAGTGTATTTAGAGTAGCGATCTTTAACGAGTATCTAACATCATACAGGCTCGAGACCGATACCTTAACGTCCTCTCCGAGGACAAAGTGCTCAGATTTACTCATCTCCCACATTCTAGAGCTAAACTACCCTTTATATAAGTCTATAAAGACTTACATGGTTCAAGAAAATCTTCAAGGGTCTGCATATACAAACATTATACAGGCTCTAACATCATACAGGCTCTGGACCGATAGCTTAACGTCCTCTCCGAGGGCAAAGTGCTCAGATTTACTCATCTCCCACATTCTAGAGCTAAACTACCCTTTATATAAGTCCATAAAGACTTACATGGTTCAAGAAAATCTTCAAGGGTCTGCATATACAAACATTATACAGGCTCTAACATCATACAGGCTCTGGACCAATAGCTTAACGTCCTCTCCGAGGGCGAAGTGCTCAGATTTATTCATCTCCCACATTCTAGAGCTAAACTACCCTTTATATAAGTCTATAAAGACTTACATGGTTCAAGAAAATCTTCAAGGGTCTGCATATACAAATATTATCCATGGGATCTTTACAGAGAACCGCATATACTGGCATAGTCCATTCAACCTTCTTTGAACTATATCTGTTTACTTGTTTATAGGACCTTCACAATACACACTGCGCTAATAGATTGAGGTTTACCAGAATTTCTCAAGAATTAACATAGTTTATGTGACTTTGTCAGTCGTTTACATGGACTGACATGGCTTAAAAGTTTACAAAGACCAACATTTAACAATAGAACTTCATAAGGGATTGCTTGGGATGTCGTTGTTGACAAGACTGCTAAAAGACCTACGTGCATGGATAATCATGGTCCCTTTAAAATTCTCAGGTGGCCATTGTCATCTGACAACGTTTACAGGATCTTTAAAAAAACCTCATGAACTTATAATTCGGGACTTACCGGGACTCCTTAGGGATGAACATAGTTTATGAGACTTTGCCAGCCATCAGCATGGTCTGACATGGTTCGAAGGTTTACAAAAACCAACCTTTTTCATGAGGACTTCATAGAAGACCTAATAGGCTGTCATGGTTTAAATGCAGAAAGGTTTAGATAGATGATCATGGTCTCTTCAAACTTCTCAGAATTCCTTTGTGCATTCTGCTGACTATGTTTCTGAAATCCTCACAAGAGGTCATAAACTCGAGTTAAGGACTTACCAGAAGTCCATTGTGGATTCTGCTCACTATGTTTCTGGAATCCTCACAAGAGGTCATAAACTTGAGTTAAGGACTTACAAGAAGTCCATTGTGAATTCTGCTGACTATGTTTCTGAAATCCTCACAAGAGGTCATAAACTTGAGTTAAGGACTTACCAGAAGTCCATTGTGAATTCTGCTGACTATGTTTCTGAAATCCTCACAAGAGGTCATAAACTTGAGTTAAGGACTTACCAGAAGTCCATTGTGGATTCTGCTCACTATGTTTCTGGAATCCTCACAAGAGGTCATAAACTTGAGTTAAGGACTTACCAGAAGTCCATTGTGGATTCTGCTATGTTTTTGAAATCCTCACAAGAGGTCATAAACTTGAGTTAATGACTTACCAGAAGTCCATTGTGGATTCTGCTCACTATGTTTCTGAAATCCTCACAAGAGGTCATAAAAATAACTTGAGTTAAGGACTTACCAGAAGTCTGCAAGGATCAACATAGTTTATAAATTTATATTAGAAATAGGTAAAACCGTCATACCTCGTAAGATGATCATGGAGTTGGAGCTCTTTTGGACGTTGTCCATCTTCGATCGCAACAAACCTACTATAGTAGGTTCTAGTAGGACAACATCCGAAAGCGCTCCAACTCCAGGATCATCTTACGAGGTATGACAGTTTTACCTATTTCTAATATAAATCATACTAACCTCAGTGGTATTAACAATATGCATGTATAGTTTATAAAGCTTAGTCAGTTGTCCACATGGGCTGACATGCCCATATTTATCAAATGTTATCCAAAGATTTACAAGGAACCAACATCTTTCATGAAAACCTCATAGGGACTCACATGGGCTGAAATTGGTTTACGAAACTGCAGAAAAATCTACATGGTTAATCATGGTTTCTGCAAACTTCTCTAGAATCCTTTGTTCATTGCCCTGATAATGTTGATGAAACTTATACAAGACCTCCATGAGTTTATGAATAGTTTATAATACCAGGGTTAGACCTATTTATAAGACTTTGTCAACCATCCACCTAAATTGATATAGTTCTAATGTTTACCAATATTTATCAATGAAATTATTCATGGAAACTTCTTAGGAAATCACATGGACTGTCATGATTTACCTAACTGCTGAAAGGTCGCATGGATGATCATGGTCCCTCCGAACTTCTCAAAATCCATTGTCCATTGTGCTGAAAACGTTTATCAGACCTTCAGAAGACCCCATGAGTTTTTAGTAAAGGGCTTACCAAGAGTCTTTAAGGATGAACAAAGTTTATGTACTTTGTCAGCCGTTTATATGGGCTAACATGGTCAAATAGTTTATAACGACTAACATTGTTCATGATCATGGTTCAATTCTAACGCAGTAGAATCAGTTATTATGCGGTATTTACTCATGTCAACATTGTAGTTATTGTACCACAGACACTCACACTTAGTTAATGCCTGAGAAAGAACACTACGTGTTCCAAACGCGTTATTTATACCATTAAATTTATATATGTGGAGACCATTTCATTAACTTTTTACCCATGTCATGGTTTACTAAACTGCAGAAAAATCTACATGGATAATCATAGTCTCTTCAAACTTCTCTGCTGTCCATTGTCCATTGTCCATTGTACTGATTATTTTTATGAGACCTTCACAAGACCCCCATGAACTTATGGATAGTGACTCACCAACTTTGAACATAGTTCATAAGCATTTGCCAACCGTCGACATGAACGGATATGGTTAAATATTTACCTTAGTTTACCAATGAAACTTTGGTTCTATTCTTATGTTTCTATAAGGTCCTTATTTATCCTTAATAAATAATTAATAGTTAATATTAATAAACCTTGTAACATAATCAATTTAATTAACCTTCTTCTATTATCTTATTACCTATTTAACCTTCTCTTTTTATCCTATAACTCTATTAGTCTACTCCATGTCATTTTATATCGTATTTAACCATTCCTTCGTCTTTTAATCCTTATTTAACTGTATCAATTTAATTAACCTTCTTCTATTACCTTATTACCTATTTAACCTTCTCTTTTTATCCTATAACTCTTTTAGTCTACTCCATGTCATTTTATATCGTATTTAACCATTCCTTCGTCTTTTAATCCTTATTTAACTGTATCAATTTAATTAACCTTCTTCTATTACCTTATTACCTATTTAACCTTCTCTTTTTATCCTATAACTCTTTTAGTCTACTCCATGTCATTTTATATCGTATTTAACCATTCCTTCGTCTTTTAATCCTTATTTAACTGTATCAATTTAATTAACCTTCTTCTATTACCTTATTACCTATTTAACCTTCTCTTTTTATCCTATAACTCTTTTAGTCTACTCCATGTCATTTTATATCGTATTTAACCATTCCTTTGTCTTTTAATCCTTATTTAACTGTATCAATTTAATTAACCTTCTTCTATTATCTTATTACCTATTTAACCTTCTCTTTTTATCCTTTAACTCTTTTAGTCTACTCCATGTCATTTTATATCGTATTTAACCATTCCTTCGTCTTTTAATCCTTATTTAACTGTATCAATTTAATTAACCTTCTTCTATTACCTTATTACCTATTTAACCTTCTCTTTTTATCCTATAACTCTTTTAGTCTACTCCATGTCATTTTATATCGTATTTAACCATTCCTTCGTCTTTTAATCCTTATTTAACTGTATCAATTTAATTATCCTTCTTCTATTACCTTATTACCTATTTAACCTTCTCTTTTTATCCTATAACTCTTATAGTCTTCCCCAGGCCATTGTATATCGTATTTAACCATTCCTTCATCCTTTGAACCTTATTTAACGGTTAAGTAATATTCTCCTATTGTTCTGTTCCTACTATAAAGAATGTAGATATTGTAAACAGAACTGTTCAATAAGGAATTACATGAGAAAACATTAAAGAAAAAGGTGTTTTTGAAAAAATAAACTTCATTTTAGTTTGAAATATTATATTTTATTTTTATTATAAATCACATGATTAATTTTAACAAACTTGTTAGTCTTTCTCAAAGGTGACATCCAATATGTTGCAGTAAGCTTTGATTGTTGTGCTTTGATTTACCTGCATTTCTATTTCACTATTAAACATCAAGTCACCTCCGCCAAATGGGTATAATTCTTGACCATTTGTTTTTATCATCAAGTTAGGACAAAGTATGATTTTCAAGCCGATATCCATGAATGATAGACCTTCGCTAAGTTGGCAATAAGCCTCAATATGACTGTCCTTTTCTATAGCCCTTAATGAATCATCAGGTATAAAGAAAACAGCTCCTTCTTTAAGACTTACATTTCGAAGATGGTTATTTTCGTTAAATTCCAAAACATAATCTTTACAAGTAATCATTTCTATTTCATTAAATATACTCGATGCTGCATCTCCCTGAAATAAAAGGGAAAAATAGCAGTTATTATTTGAAAAGAAAAAAAAAAAAAATTTGAAGTGGACTACACTCAACTTTACTATAAGTCAGTGCCTCTCAAACATTGGGGTTCGCGAAGTCTGACTTTCTTATTGTGATTAAAAGAAAAAATCTGGAGTGGTCTACACTCAACTTTACTATAAGTAAATGTAATGAACTCATTAACAAGTAACTGAGTTTGTTATTATCTTAATGGCACTATAGTGCACATGTAATATTAAAAACTATGGTAGAGATTATAAAACTTGAAGTAAAATAATCTGGAGTGGCCTACACTCAACTTTACTATAAGTAAATGTAATGAACTCATTAACAAGTAACTGAGTTTGTTATTATCTTAATGGCACTATAGTGCACATGTAATATTAAAAACTATGGTAGAGATTACAAAAGTTGGAAGTAAAATAATCTGGAGTGGCCTACACTCAACTTTACTATAAGTAAATGTAATGAACTCATTAACAAGTAACTGAGTTTGTTATTATCTTAATGGCACTATAGTGCACATGTAATATTAAAAACTATGGTAGAGGTTATAAAACTTGAAATAATTTATTTTGTCTACTCATTAAAGTAACACTGGTTATTTAGAGTTCCCAGTCGGTCATCCTACTGCATAAGCCCTCAGTAATCGAAGTTTTAGCAGTGGTAAGTCCAAAATTTACATTAACTATTCTTGCATTCGATTGTTGTAATACGCTATATAGTTTCTGTATAAATACATCAATATATTAGTGGAAATTCAGTAGAGTCGAGAGTATATTACAAAAAGCCTCTTCATATCATTCAATGTAACAATCTAGAGTGACTCATTTAATAAATAAAGAGTCTTCTATCATGTTAACGAAAAATTATTCCAAAATTTTTCGTTTTATAATTTGAGAGGAGTGAAAAACTGTTTTAACATATTGTATAAAAGAGTACCGCTATCATTATTGGTTTTGCCCAAATGCTTTGTAGTGTTATCATAACCATGACTATTTGTTTGCCAAATTCCAATTTTATGTGGTACTTGAAATAGGTGGTCACAAACTTTTTAAATTCATCCCCGTCCGCATACACTCAGACAAAAAAAAAGCAATCAGGG